>OZ020276.1:9265633-9313092 GCA_963971205.1 Aethes cnicana | reverse complement strand
TGTTTCGACGAACCAAAAATGAACTATGTTTTCCTTAGGCGAACCAACAACTGCGACGGTACGAGTCGGTCTGCGCGCAAGCTCGCGCCGTGTCCAGCACCGCCGACCTCGCACACCTGGCGCGCACGCTGCTGACTGCGCAGCCGCCGGCGCGCCCGCCGCGCCGCGCGTTCCTGCCGCCGTACCCGCCCGAGCCCGACGACCCGCCCCTCGACGTCGCCGCGGTAAGACAACATCTCCATCATCATCATCATCATCACCAACAACAACAACATCATCATCATCAGCAACATCATCATTAACAACAATATCATTATCAACATCATCATATATTTTTTTGCGTTCCTGCCGCCGTACCTGCCAGAGCCCTACGACATGCTTTTGAATGACTCTACTGGTTAAGTTAAGGTTCAACCCGCAAACTTTTTGCCCAATAAAATCAGATCGTCCTGTCATTCGCAAAATTTCTTCTTCTTTCTTCGCTTTCTATTTTTACCCGACTGCGCACCGCAAAGGAGGGTTATGTGTTTACCTGTCTATGTATGTATGTATGTATGTATGTATGTATGTTTGTTCCTTTGTGGCACACTAGAGATCAAACGCGTGGGTCGATTTTAATGAATCATACGTCAATCGATTCGTCTGAATTGCGCGAGTGTCACTGAAGATATGAAATTTATCAAAATTCAAAATGGCGGCTACCAGACGCCATATTGTACAAAATAAAAAAATAAAAGTCAACCAACTATGGCATGTGAGGTATCGTTGAATAGGTATTTAAAAATCATTATTAGGTTTCTTTGACCATTTTTCAGACAAAAGAACCGTTTATGATTTATAACGATTCAAAGTTCCTTTACTAACCACGTAAAGTAGGTACCTACCTATCCACCCAGTAGTACATCCGTTCGAATTAGCAACACAGGAATAATCTAGACCAACGAGTCTTCAAGCAGGTCACGACGACTATAAAATACTTAATAATAATGTTTTTCATAAATCTCAAACTTCAATCAAGTACGTACGCATGTGCAATGTAGTGTACCAGTAGCGTCATCTATCCGTTGACTTGAAGACTTTTAGTTTCGTTATTACATTTAAAGTGTCAATAGTGTGTGTGATACAGTGAAATATAACCTAATTGATTATAGGTACCAATTAGGTACACTAGTCAGTACTCAGCGCTCGTAAATAAATAAAATAGCTACCTAATACTCTTATGTAGTACCAGTAGCGCCATCTATCGGTTGACTTGAAGAATTTTAATAGGTTCAGGCTTATGTAGCGTTTTGAGCCGGGTTAGGTCTCTAGAGGGATTAATAATCAGTAATTTAGATCATCGCAAGCTACTTAATAATCCCCACGATAGCAACTCTCTCCATGAAATGACAAGAATGCGGAATTTACGGTCTTTTAATCCCTAACTAAAAATAATAAAATAAAAAAGTTAATTAAAAAAAAACAAAAAACCCGACTGCGTAAAAACTAAAAAGAATAAAACAAGACTACTTAGTTCAGTAGTAGCTAGGATTATGTTAAGTAATTGATTGCTATTGAGGAATCTAAAGATGCCTACAGTCGGGACCCATTTAAAATCTAGGTTAAAATGTTACAAATAATGGGTCCCGATAGTAGGCATCTTTAGATTCCTCAATAGCAATCAATTACTTAACATAATCCTAGCTACTACTGAACTAAGTAGTCTTGTTTTTTTCTTTTTAGTTTTTACGCAGTCGGGTTTTTTGTTTTTTTTAAATTATAATTTCAACCTTTTAAAAGTACCTATCCTATGATCTTAACTTCTACTATCACCACAGAAAAGTACAACGAATTACGACGGTTAACCTAAAAATAGCGGACCTATTCGGCGGAGTTTCCTGACGGGTGAAGTTAAGTCGCCTGAACTTCGTTATTCCAGAAAGTTCCTACCAATTGCGGTATGCATTAATCCAGCAGGCAATTTAGTCCCTTTTGTTCTCGACGTGTTAGAGAGAGATAAAAAACGTAACATACGCGTATACACCGTGGTGTTGGACATGTTTAAACACTGCTTTATTAAACCTAGGTCTATTAGCTACGAGTAGCAGCGTGCAAACATTGTTGCGCTTGTTGTAATAATGTGCAATAAGTTGGTAACCCACGTGAAAAGAATTCTTCCAAATTAAAAGTAGGTAACACTTTTGCATGTTCCAGTCAGTAGTTAGTACCTACTCCAGACAAGGTAGCCATGCAAATGCCCCCGTTTTATACGCTTACTACATTCTATTAGGAAATGTACATGCGCTTCCAACCTTTACCAAGTTAGTTTATAATAACAATGAAAACGGTCAGTAGGTGCCTCCGTTTTAATTTGCGACGTCTTTTGAAGGTACTTGACTTGAGATTGACTGGAAGAGTTCGCTGTTTAGCGATAAGTCCGCCTGTTGTTTACCTATTAACTGTGTATCCGTTCTGTATTTCCTGTGTTTTGTATATGGTGTTCAATAAAGAGTATTGTTGTTGTTGTTGTTGTTGTACTTGCTTATTCACAGGCAGAATTCCAGGCATTTTTCCCAGTCTACCCTAATTTAAACAGAACGTAGACATTTTAAGAAACTACCAAATCCTAACTTTACTCTGCGTAGTTTCGCTCAGACGTATTTGTACCTGGCAGGTACTACCTGCAGATACCAAACTTCCATGCATAGTTTTAAAGGATTAAAGTTCCTTGATTAATTTACTTTTATGATAGCTTAGGTAACCATGGATAATCTCTCACAAATTGAAATACCGGCGTTGTAATAGAGATGTTCAATTTAGAGCTAAACCTTCGCTCCCGTAATTTACTTATCTCACTTCTATGCTTCTGCTTTTCTAGTTTATTTAAAACTAGTTGTGCCCCGCGACTTCGTCTGCGTGGAATATAAAATTGCCGATAACTTTTCTTTCCGACATCCGATTTTAATCAAACATAGCTTATATGTAGCTCCGAATGATGCTCTATCTACCCTTGAAAATACAAATCGGTTCAGTAGTTTCGGAGCTTAACTCTAACAAACAGACAGACAGAAAGAAAGAGACAGAAAACTTCCCTTTTGTTATAGTACAGTAATAATAATAATAAACGAAGGCTAGCCTCTTGGCTAGTGCGTAAGCGGCGAGTCACTGTCTGCCTTGCCTTCAATTTGTGAGATATTGATCAGGCAGATCTCCGTTATCTCACTCCATAGCTCCAATAGGTTAAAGACGGCCCTAAGTTGACGCAGGAATCTATTCCAAGTTTAAATCCTCAGTACCTAAAATATAAAACGACGGTCACACCATCACGAACAGAATTGCTAAAGTAGGTTAAACATCCTTGTAAGGGTCAGTTTCAACCCTATCCATCTCCGGGCGTTTTCCATTTAAATCTCCTAAATAGATTCGTCGGACCGGACTGACACTTGGACCCTCAGGGCTAAGTGAGGACATCGCGTTTTTAACTTCCCAGCCTCTGATCCTGAATTGTACTGGGGAGTCTGAGATACAAACAACATCACACTTAGTTGAATGGCAACTCAATAATGTTGAAGGTAAAGAAGGGGTACTTGATCTTAAAGAGATTTTACGTGAAAAAATTTAGATATCGTAGACTCTATAGGTATGTACGCTTCAGTTTTCAAGAGGACGACTTTAGAATCATATACCTATTATACATAAGTTATTTCAGACTAGAATTTAACTCTATTAGCAAAACGAAGTGATTGAATTTCATTATCACGCGTAAATAAGAGTCTGAATGTGAAAAGTGAATGTTTGGTTTCATGGCTTTTAAAAGTTACTTATATGTATGTAGGTATACCAATATAAAATTAGTTCTACAAGTATGGATGTATATAAATAAATTCAAAAAAAAAAAACTAGGTATCTGGATTGCCCAGATATTGGTGAAATGTAGGTAGATTTTTTCAAGACGATTTTCCCATGATTTTCAATGATACAGAATTTGAGTATAATTAACTGTCTATTAACACATCGGACATTCGTCTTGGTTGCATGTTCCGTTTATTCTGCCTCAATTTACACAAATACATTGTATTGTAAAGTAATAAGATCTGTAACAGTGTGTGTAATGCATGTATATACTATTGTAAACTTCTTTGACGTGATAACGTCTTATAAATTGACTAGCTTTTCCCCGCAACTTCGTATGCGCAGAAATATTAAAATGAAAAATCCCGTTTTTTCCCGTTCCCGTGGGAATTTCGGGAAATCCTTTCTTAGCGGATGCCTACGTCATAACATCTACCTGCATGCCAAATTTCAGCCCGATCCGTCCAGTGGTTTGGGCTGTGCGTTGATAGATCACTATGTCAGTCAGTCAGTCAAAGGTGACTGACTGACTGACATAGTGAGTTTTATATATTTAGATGAACACCGGCTACGCCCACGAGAAAACATGACGCAATTTGTCTCCATGGCGATGTATGTCCTACGTAATGGGACATACATATTTATTAGTGTTTTCCTATGACGTTATCATGTAAAATTATCGTCCATAAGCCGACTTTATAGACAACCGTTTTTTTTTGTTATGCGCAGGAGTGTATGCCGCCAGTCCTCCGAGGAGAGATGCTGCTGGACCGCATGGGCGGTGGTCAGGCGCGGATGAGCTACGAGCAACTCAGGAAGGACGCTCAGGAATTAGAGCTACAAATAAAACAACTACAGGTAGTGAAACCGATATTTTTTTTGAAGATATGCCGTTCCCTCCACGTTATACGAGACCAATATTTATCTCTAGGTATATCTAAGCTCTGTAGTATAAGCTCAGTATCAGAGATAGAATGAGTTAATTACCTAATTAGGGATTCGTGGCTAACTTTCAGCCTTTAGACATTAACTCCTCTTCAAAAAGTTTTCTAAACTTCTTATAAACATCTCGAGTTCCTTGAAACTTCTTACTTAATAACTGGCTATCTTATGGTGGTAGCTAAATGTCCGGGGCTTAGACTTCGAGCAAAAACATGAAACGCTTCACTGCTTCATCTTATTCGTTAAAGTATTTCGAATAAGAGTACCTATTATGGAATCATAATTTCGAGATACCTACCTAAATATGTTTCCAGCACCGAATTCATGTTCGATTAAGACACTGACAAGAGCTAATGACCTTGAGCAATCGAGGCAGGCAACTGTCTCAGCGGACAATGTCTGTTTGCATTGGAGGAAAATCGGAAAAAATAAGATTTAAAAATATACTTACCAGGTTGCATGAACAATATAAACTAGCAATTTTTTTGGTATAGTGAGATGCAATGGATTCATAGTTCTTGCAAAATTAAAAAAAAAGGAAAACCTATAAGCCTAGTATTTCATTGTGTCAATAACATAGTAAAAAACCGGCCAAGTGCGTGTCGGGCCACGCGCAAAGTATAGGGTTCCGAAGTTGACGATGCCCACAGTACCTTTCTAAGACTTATTAGCATCTAGCTAGCCTGTGGTATGACGTGCCCGCCCGACACCCCTGCCGCTCGAGAAAAATCATTAGTTTTTTAATTATTTCATAAGTTGGTCGACTATGACTCGTAAGCTGTGATAGTTTTCCTTTCAACTTCGTTATATATGCCATAACCGTGATTTTTTCAGCCATCCAAATACCACTATTTAGCTGGCAGGGGGGGGGACACGTGACTCTAACAAAAATAGCACTTTAAAGCTTAATTTCACAAACGCATCACTTAATCAAAAACGGTTTTAACAAACCCACAATATTTTTTAAGACCTATTCAACGATATGCCGCACCATGGGGTACGCAAGAAAAAAAAATACATCCACACTTTACGAGTAGTAGAGGTACCCCATAAAAAAAAATACTTCAAAATTTTATTGTACCACTTTGTCAGCGTAACTAATATGTATATTCATGCCAAATTACAGCTTTCTAAAACTAAGCTTCTCCGAGCAATAGTGCGGACAGACGGACGGACGGACGGACATATCGAAACTATAAGGGTTCCTTGTGGACTTCGGAAACCTAAAAATCATGGAGATTGGAAAATATTTAGAAGTAGAAAAACGTTTTCTCTTTTTGTAATTTTTGTATGGACGAGTACTTACCGTACCGGCCGAGTACTATTCTTCCCTCTTAAGTATATAGTGAAAACCAAATAGTTTTCGTTTAAATACTGTTTATAAATACTTATGAAGTCAATTTAGGTCTTGTCAGCGCCTTAAGCGTTATATTAAATTGAATTACGCCCCTACATTTTCCCCTGTGACGAATTTCCCTGAAGCTTCTCTCGTTTGTCGTGAACATTCCTATACTTAAGGTAGTATGTCGTTTATTCTCAGGATGGGCTGGAGTCGCTGTCCCGGCTTCAGGGTCGAGGGATCGAGAGCAATATCTACAGCAAAGTCAACGAGATACAGGCAAGTTATTAATTATTTTGAGATTTCGACATTTATGTAACCTGTGTCGAAGTGTCCGAATAGTTTGAATACTCGTATATTATACTTATCGTGGGTGGTTTACGTAGCCGTGGTGGCCTAGTGGTTTGACCTACCGCCTCTCGTGCAGAGGGTCGCGGATTCAAATCCGGCTCGCACCTCTGATATTATTTATGTGCGAAATTCAATTTGAATTTACCACTGAGCTTTTCGGTGAAGGAAAACATCCTGAGGAAACCTGCACGCATCTGCGAAGTAATTCAAGGATGTGTGTGAAGTCCCCAATCCGCACTGGGTTCGCGTGAGGACTATAGCCCAACCCTCTCGTGATGAGAGGAGGCCTGTGCCCATCAGTGGGCCGTAAATGGGCTGTTGTAGTAGTGAGTTAGTTGGTTATGGTTATGGGTCAAGGTGTAAGTTACACCCTTGTAGTTACACCGTGTAACTACAAGGGCCGGACAGAGTTAGACCTCCTTTATTTACCTACCTATTTTTATATTTACTTACAAAGTTTTCATTTCACAAAATAGGGATGACGGCAACTTTTTTTTCTTAGCCTATCAGGAAGATTATTGAAAAGTATTGGACACGTATTTTTTTCTTTTTTCGCGTAATCAAACTTATACGGAGATATACTTATTGAGTTGAAATGTCGCGTGACGTCACGGTTAGGTACGATTTATACCTAACGGTGACGTAGTTAGCCCCCACTCTCCAACTTTAATGCGTTTTAACTTAGTCATTCTTTGTTAATTTGATAAAACAAAAAATACGTGTCTAATAGGTATTTTTTTATTACCTGACTGCCGGAAATAAAATAATTTCGATTTTTTTCACCCTGTCGTCATCCCTATAAAATTATTTCTTTATCTAAGTACCTAAGTACTTAATTCCATGTTAACAACTAACTTTCTTGCTTTCGGAGGAACCTTTTTAAAGTTTTAAACCGGCTCAATGATTTTCAATAGGACGAAAATGCGATTATGTAAAAGCGTTATAAAGAAAGAGATTTCTGATGGAAATATAATTTACTTCTTCTACGTTCTTTAATACGTATCTATTTTTAAATCGTAAACGGATCAAGATTCCTTGGTAAGCGGGTAAACGAGTATTCCCTGAACTTAAGTGCGGCGAGGCTGTATCGTCTACCTACTTACTCGTTTCAGTAATAGCAGCTTACCTCAAACTTGACTATTTTTAATAAGTTACCAGAATTACCTTAAAGTTTCTAGAAAAAAAGAACAAGCCGTGATAATCTTAGTGCAGAGGATCGGGGACTTAAAACTCCGCTAACACCTTTGATAATATAGGTTTAATTTGTCACGTCAACTACCTATTTCTTATTGTTATTCTGTCCCTTTTGCCAGGATACAAAATGAGAGGCGTGTCTTGGAAAAACTGTTAAAACATGGACTCTTAATTTTACTTTGAAGATGCCCTACATTGCTATTCATACCCTTTACCTGTAAACAAAACACTCCAGTTCCTGTAAAGAAGTCCAGTAAATATATTTCACAGAATAGGTTACCTACTCGAGGATCCCAACGAGTTACAACTCGAGCTTTACTTAAATGAATAATCTAAAAAAATTAGTCGAGTCGTAAATGAAGACTGCATAGTTACCTGAGTCCAAAGGACCGTGAAAGGACCTGCATACAGTGCCTGCCGCAGTGGTGTTGCCATGGAAGTAGTACATAACAACTAGAACTAACAATTAGTGCGGCTGTATTGAACGTTGAGTCGTGTTCTCAAGTCTTTTCATAGTTTTTAAAAATATACAAAATATCAATTTTTGACATTTGACGTAGACAACCACAGATTAAGCGCAGGTTTATTCAAGTACAGTTGACGGACTTCCTGGGCTGCGTTCCGAATCGCGCTTAGAGCGCTCACAGCACCTTGCATCCTTATTCCTCTTAGGACTCGACTTTCAAGAGGAAAAGAGATGCAATGTGCTGTGAGTGCTCTGAGCGCGTTTCGGTACGCAGCCTTGGTCGTTAAATATGGCCGGCGAGCTGTCATTCCATACAGAAACGTCATTTTGTCCCATAGTAAAATATTTAACGTTAACGTTAACTTTAACGGACGTTTTGAATCAACCCACCCTAAGGGCGAGTTGATTCACGCATAGTTGACGAACTCCTGGTCGTTAAATATAGCCGCCGAGCTGTCATTCCATACAGAAACGTCATTTTATCCCATAGTAAAATATTTAACGTTAACTATTTTATTGAGCAATTAAAGAGCGCTACAGACGACCCTACTTGCAGGGCCCTGCATGCAGGGCCAGTACCAAATCGTGCCGTGTGTAGGCTTGCAGGGCCGACATTTTGCAGGGTGAGCAATTGAAATGTCGGCCCTGCACATTTTAATTGCCCCTACACACGGCACGATTTGGCAGTGGCTCTGCTGCATGCAGGCCCGTGAGTAGGGCCCTTTACCAACGCACCCTAACCTAAGCTAAGCAGGTGCCATACGTAAGTGAAAACTTTGCTCAAATAACGAACATTCTCCAGTACATATACTGACTTACAATATTGAGCAGTGCACAAAGTTACTCAGACAGCTTAAGAGCTTGAATTGTTGCGCAAATTGCAGAATATTTAATACAAATAATATTATTTCAACTTAAGTAAAATTTTACTTTGGTAGAAATTTTAATACGATTTATAATATTATACCTGCCGTTGGACGTAATTTGTCTTTACCGACAATTTAAACTGCCAAGCTAAAACAAATGCTGGTGGCTGAATATCATTAAAAATTCACGCTCTGCTGGTCCTGGGGTAAAACAAACGTATCAATTCCACTCGGCCCGGTTACCGAGGCGAAAAACTTTTTACGGCTGAAATTCCCGCGACGTAGGTACAAAGATGAACTTAATGGTAAGTAACCGAATGAAAGTTAGAGATGACGGGATGGGACCAATACCGTTTTGTGGCATTTTCAAACTTAATCTACAAAATCTACTTATTAACATTAAGATCGACTACCTACTAAAAAATATAGGTAGGTACCTACTTTGTTGAAAACACCATTAGTTACCTACCTAGCGATGCGAGCATACCATACCTAGGTATATTCGTTTGAAACGCAGACATAATGACGTAATTTTTCTAAAACTTGAATAAGGAGCCGAAATACCAAAAGTTTTTGTTAAGTACTTACCTAGTATTTAAAGACCATCAAATTCAGTTAGATAGATAACTTGAAAATTTATTGGGAAAAAAAAAATCGATACTAGCAATTGTGAAGTGTGTACAACTAGCGACACCTACCGTTTGGTGGTAAAACTAGAGTTGGAAGTAATTTTGATGACAGCGCCCTCTTTTTGCGAATACTTAAATCATGTAGGTTCATAGTAACGCAAGTGAAGTGAAAATGGTTCAAAGCGCCCTCTGAAAGAAGCTTTCCCAACAAGTTTTAATTTAAAATTTTGAATTGCACTTACGATGTTAGATACCTTCGATGGATGTATAAATATGAAGCTTCTGTAAACTACAAATTAGAGTATCGTAATCTTCATCATTTTCTATAAGAAATTTTTTTGACCGCGTATGTCATAAAATATGTCATCATTTGCGGTGACACCCACCATTGATAATGAGATACCTATTTTGATAGTAAGTTTGGTAGATAACTCATCTATTTAATTTTGTTTTATTATGGCAGGAGGACATTTCGATGAAGAAATACGACTACAGAGCGACACAACTTCATCTAGCTGCAGTGAGAGCTCAGGTATGTCTAGAATATCATGTAAATATTGTATTAAAATATAAGATGTACCAAAAACATACCCCTTCTTTACAGTTTAATAAAAAAATACCATTTAATATGATTGCGGTCCTAAAGAAATTCGAACTTATACTTTGAAGATTGGTCACTCGTTTAGTACTTATCTACTATTCCTTGAATGTGTGCTGTTCAGTGAAGTGTATCTAAGTATTGGTTTATTCCGAAGATTGGTGCTGCTGCCTGTAAAACTTCTTTTTAATTCCGTTATTTTTGACCACTTCAAAATAGTCTTCGAGTTATAAGTGGGTTTCCATTTTCTTATACGAAAACTTTCAATTTTTTATTTCCATCAGGTAAGGGGCATTATGCAACTTCAGTCCTAATGACATAAATAGAAAATTTAAGTAATTGTGCGTAAAAAATAATTGAATGATATAAATAAAGAAGAAAAAAAATCTCGCCTGCATATTTAGGAGGGGTGGTATGTGTCATAAATAAGTTCACACAAAAATCATTCAAATCAAACAATTATGGCAAGCTCCCATAAAATAAATAAATAAATAAGTAGCAAAATTTTAAAATAAGTGATTTTTTTAGAAGTGTCCTTTATGTAACAACTCCATTTGCCCTTGCCTGGCAATCTGACGCCATTCGTCTGATACTTGCACTGCAACCAGAATCGTCGGAGGTGAATACAACTTTAATAAAGTCCACACAAGACTTCTGAAGCGCCTACTAAAATATTTCTTTGTTAACTAGCAGCGCTTTCTTCCAAATGTTTGCACTCCGACAGGTAAAAGTAAAACTTTGCAACTTGACCCCACCCATCGCGCATGCGCTAACCGAGCTGCACATGTGCAGAACAATTACAGCTTGAATCAATAGTTTCAACTTTTCCCGCTTCTAATTCAGTGCTTGAAAGTTCTTCTTTTGCGAAGCTTTTGCTGTTAGGAGAACATTTTTTTTTCTGCTTGCAATTTCTACCCTCGCAACTTCTAAACTCTGGTGAGTTACTTATGTAGTGAACTTTAACTTTCCACGTGATTTGATCCTAAAAGTCAAATAGAATTTATTCCGATTTGAATAACTAAATATCGAATGCATTTTTTGCTACTTAATAATTTACGTAAGCAAAATGTTACAAAAAATAAAAGAAAATTTGTTATGTTTTCGCACACGGAATTGCCGCATTGCGCACAGCTTCCTTTCAGTCTGAGAGCAGATCTCGCTGGCTGACATAACCTTGCGTCCCACGTCATCCGCGTTGAATAACAAATACCTCGGTTATAACCGATTTACACGTGTTTCCGTCCTTAAACGCAACTCTTCCCTACAATTACGGATAATAAACGGAAAATTAAATTCCGAGCCAAGATGGGCTGGATATCTATGAAGAATCATATGGTGAGCAGTTTTATATTACTCGTTAGAATTAGCTGTCTAGGTCGATACGAATATAATATTGTAGTGTCATTACTTTGAATGAAGTGTAGGATTTTTCTAAGATCATTCCTAAATATAGTTTGCTACGATTTGTAGATATGGTAAAATTATAATATATTATTTAAAGACACTAACACAAAGGAAAATTGATTATTAATGAAAATGTCAAAATCAGGTGTTTTCATCTCCTATTTTGTTAGCTAGTTTGTGTTGTTTGTTTTAATTTCATAAAGATTCTAGAATTTCTAAAGTAATTTAAATATATTTTCTAAACACATATAATAATATACTTATTTACTATTTTACTTAAGCATTGTATATTTTTTTGAGCTAAGGATATATGTTATTTATAGAAAGACAAAGTACTTAGGTATTGAAAAAAATCAATCTCTGGATATTAGAACAAATCAAGTTCTTTTATTAGGGATAGAATAATATTACGTAATAGGCTATTTAATAATCACAATAAAATTTACTTTTCTCAAACATGCTCGGAAATGTTCGTGTTCATCATTATCATTTCAGCCGAAAGACGTCCACTGCTGGACATAGGCCTCCCCCAAGGCTCGCCACTCAGACCGGTCCTGTGCTACTTGCTTCCACCGATTCCAGTATGTTCGTGTTACTTTCAAAAAAAGAAGACGCGAGGCTGTCCATTGCCGGCCTTGGCCAGAAAAAACATTATTGTCGTGTGTGTTTTTTTTTAATTCACTTGCTATTTGAGACACCTCTGTAGAGAAACTGACAAATCCATGGAGGTAATAAGTACAACTTCCATGGCGAAATCATCCACGATCATGGAAGTAGTAAATAAATACTGATGTGGGGTAAGTGAGCCTAAATTTATTTCGCCCCTATGCCCTGTAAACAGCCAACTACTAGTTGAGTAATATTTATAGGTTTCGATATATTTACGTTAATCGCACTTACCCCATCCTGGCGCACTTGCCCCGACTTACCTTACGTATTTCCTCGCTGTTTGAGAAAAGCATTATATATACCTCGGCCGCAATTGCGATTGCCGGACTCGTACTAATAGAAGGCTTCGCTTCGCTCAGCCTTCTAACTGACTCGTCCGGCAATGCGCTACTTAGCGGCCTCTGCAATAATGTACTATTAATTTATACAGAAAAATAACAGAAAAGAAGCAAAAAGCCAAACCAGCCAAGAGAAAGTAGGTATGTGGCAAAAAAATATATACGTTCAATTGGGAAGAAAATAATAAATGCTACACGCACTGGTCAAAATGCACAAGCCTCTCTGTAACGAGATCTACATACTTATACCCATATTATACCGAACGCATTTATTTCTATGAAATTATTGCAATACATACATACATACATACATAATATCACGCCTTTTTCCCATAGGGGTAGGCAGAGACCACTTCTTTCCATTTGCTACGACTCTTGCATACTTCTCTCGCTTCTTCAACTTTCATCCCGTTCCGCATACATGCTCGTCGGTTTAAAGTACTGCAATAACATGAACAAAGTACAAAAGTCGGACATTATACTTGAAGGCATTCTCTAGCAGTTAACCATACCTAGAGTCAAACAGAAAAATATTAAAGATGGTGCTAAGTTCAATCAAAGAAAGACGAACAGATCAGAGATCATCTGTTACAAAAAAAAGGACAAGCACATAAACATAGCACACACATACCGTGTTTTTGTGACTTGCAAATTACATTGGTTATTAGTACATTTAAGTAGGTAAACTAAATTAGCCCCTAATAAAGTCCTTTGGTAGAGAAAACAGGCCTTCCTCTTGTTTCTTTTTTTGTCAAAAGTTATTCCTATATCCGATCAGGTTATACACACCACACTTACCTAAACTTTTTATATTTAAACATAGGTACATAAACTTACATCCGTTACCCGTTTTTCGGTTTTTACCCGAATTGTCACTTTAGCAATCTAATGTTCGAATTAATTATTGAACGGTTTTTTAAGCAACAATATATTATTTGAAAGTTTCTTGGCTCGTAGATTTGTATTTTTGCCGACCTGACAAAATGAACCCGCCACAGCCATCACCGCAACTGTGGTGGGTGATGCTTTTTTTTTCAAGATCCATTATGCACTATCACTATGCAGTAGAAATAACTTTGAAGCCATTGTGTAGCACCCGCATTATAACTTCCTCAGTGATAGAAAGTGTGACAAATAATGTGAAAGTATATAACTAATTACTTTACAATTTAAAATTTGTGTTTATATACTTAAATCAGAAAATCCAATCGCAAGTTCTTTATCCTATTCAACAAGAAATTTATTTTACTTGAACGCAACCATTTCGCTTCCCGCGCGTTTACCCCGCCACTTGCGGATAATTTTGGAACTTCTTTGCGTCATCAAGACTTCTTATGTGCTGTGCAGTGGACTCGTGTTTGTGTTGTGTACGAAATCTTTTTATTTAAGCCCCTAATCAAACAACTCTGTGGCTGTGAATTGTGTGTAAAATAATGCAACCATTTATAGGTAAGTTTCACTCTGTTTAACATATTGATTATGTAATGTTATCAGCCCGAGAGAAGTTAGTGATGACAAGACATAATTTATCTAAATAGCAGCGATATCTGGCTTCAAATAAATGGTATAATAATTGCATATTGACAATAAATAGTTTTTTATGTATTTCTGTGGTAGCTGTCTACGAATTAGTCTAGCTGGAATTGATTATCAGCATAACCTCAAAGAACGTTATTGTAACGCTTGATTAGTCACTACGCGTTTGTGGACTAATTTAATAAATCTAAACAGCGGCAGTTTCATTGTTTTATCAATTTCAACTACAAGTTCTAGTCCTGTATCTCAAAAATACTTGTAAAATCGCCCACAACATTTACGCGGGAAACAACCTGTAGACATGACAACAACAGAGGTTCATGCTAATCTATTTATTATTTTATTTCTTTCAGATAGCACACAACGCCAAGTATAGTCTCCACACAGGACATATAACTTTCACTTGGTTGGAATATTTTGGTGGCCCTTGTAAATTGCACCTAGCAACATGAAACCAAGTTCTAATAAGTTATCATCTAACAGAAATGGATACCAATCTGACGACGACAATGTGCGCTACAAACTCAATACACAGTATTTCAATAATGTGAATAAGGCCCTAGTAAAGTCACCGAAGAAACACGAGAAGGCTGACCCCGATGAAGATGTTCGATACAAGTTTCCTGTAGTTCTAGAAAAGCCACATTTAGAAAAGAAGGCCAAACCCAAAATAAAAGTGAATTTTTGGAGCAGCAAACATTCTGTCAGCCGTTTGCGAACATCAGACACACACAAAGACAAGAAAGTAAACCACAGGCACACAGTAGCAGTACCACCCCAAGAAGCACTAAAAGAGAAACCTAAAAGTTCTGTTGTCAAGGTTCGTAAAAGGGTTTCATTCCTACCTTCACCATTATTTTCAGATAATCATGTTCCGATGGTTACTGTGCCTGATGATTTGACTATTCATCTTAATGAAGAAGAAGCAAATGATCTTGGTGAAGATTTGAATCAAGCTAAAAATGATGATAATACCAAAAGTAACAGGAAATCAATTAATTTGTCTAAAAGAAAATCCCAATCATCTGCCCCACAGACTTCTCCAAAAGGCACTAAGCGTAAACAAAACAGTGATGACCCATCACATGGTAATGAGAATGACTTGGAATTCTTCTCTAAATATGTTGTTCAGAAACTACGGAAAATGGAAACTAATCAGCGTATCTATTCTGAAAATTTAATTAACACTGTCCTCATGTTGGGACAGTTGACGAAGTTGAATGGTAAATCCAAGATATTACAACAATAAAATGTATATATGACTGTATTTAATATAAAAAGAGTACTAATGCTATTTTGCGAATTTTCTATAATATAATAACATGTATACCTCTGGCCATTGGATCTAGCTAATACAACAACTTTTTTTCATATTTTCAATTGGATGAAATAAGTCTCATTTAGTTTCTTTCCATTTTTATAAAGGTTATAACAATTATGCCAGTGTGTTAAGGATGATCTGTATCATTCCCTTGCCGCATTATTGTCCAATTTCCAGTCTAGAATAATGTGGCAAGAGACTAATAGTTCAAACGCTCATGGAATTACCTGTCTTAAATAAAATCAAACTTCATGGGTTTTAAAATTTTCAGATCCCGGACTTTTTGTTCAGAATAATCATAAAAATATGTTTAAATCTTGTATAATAATGGTTCATAATAAGTTACCTTTGGTTTATGTGAGTTCATATTAAAATGAAATTAAAATATTAAGTTATGGGTAAATTAAACTACCCAGTGTGTAATTTAATATTCTGACTGACTGAACTTGTGCAATATTTTTCTATTACATTAAATAATGACATCTGAAATTAATTGGAGGATATCTATGACATGTAGGTCCATTTTGTGTTTTCTTTATTTAACAACAGCGCACAAGCTTATGAGTCTGTCTTTTTAATGTTCAGTCACTTTTCCACTCACATTGTTTATAATTTTACATCACCCTTGGCCATAAAGTGGGATTTTCTGCCCGCTACGCTGAGAGAAAATCTCACTTTTTGGCCAAGGCAAGACGTAAAACTTGACAAACCACGGGCGGTAATTCGTAAACCCCCAGATCGCATATTTATGGCCCTCACCTTCGGTTCGGGCCACAGAAACCTGCGATCTGGGACATTTACGAATTCACCACCCTAGGTCTGTAATGTACTATTAAGGTGTTTAATGTGCCTGCTTAAACGAAGTATGGGTAGCTTCATAGTTAAAGGCGAAGGGTAGGGTAAAAATACAGAATCGAGTTGATTTTGTGCAAGTAACTTGCTGCCTATATAATCAAACCTGTTCTTTTATTAATGGATTCAGTTAGGAACATATCGGCGCTGTAAATCGCTAATTGAGTATGTTTATGTGCAGAATAAGTAGTTTTCTATTGACCACATGCACACATTTATTTTTGCCCTACCCTTCATCTTAAGAAAGTTGACAATACTGCCTTACAGCATGTTTTGGTTAATGCAGGCATATTATTAGTGTAGGTAATGTGCTCTCAGATATGAATGTCATTTTTGATGTATGTACATACAGCAAAATGGAAGTTTGAAGCAAAAGAAATGTCATTCATGTCTTGTGTGTAAATTATTTGTTAAATAATTTTAATTAAAACCTGCTACATATTTGAGTGCTAAATATTTAACAGAAAGCTATAAAATGCTGTTATTAACCTTAAACAGAATATCATTCTGGGTGTTAAGTTGGCATATTGATGTCGGTGAATATTGCTAGTAAATTTATATCCGGGTAGTGTCTTATTACTTGAAGAAACATTAACTTCTATTCACTATATGCACAAGCTATTCTACTATTTGAACTATGTTTACTTATGAATTTGTCTAGTAAGGTAGAGCATTTCTTTTTTTAATCTATTTTAGTACCTATCTTGGTTTCAGTGGCAAGACAAGCTGTTAATTTTAATTTAATGCAGAGGGTTATAGGAGAAATCACATTAGTTCATGAATTGTGTATTAGGTGTTTAAGAAAATATCGACTTTCTTTCTGTGATTTTAATTCAATACCGGGACTGTAGAATACTTGAATTTTCACGTACATATATCTACCTAATATATACTTGAGTTGAGTGTTAATAAAACTGTGTTATTGTTGTCAATTTAATAACTATTTACACATTTACAAAACCTGATTGTTGTACGCTCAAAACAATGATTTACTTGAGTCTTGATTATAAGTAATTATATTTATCATACTAAATTGCAATATTGTATGGTTAGAGTTTTCTGCCATAATAAAACTTTGTGGATTATTATTGTTATTTTCGTTACCTTATTATCACGATATGAAAGCAATCTTTATATCTCTAACTCTGCGGCACAATTGAGTTTACGACTTGGTTTGACGATGTCGATTACGAACGAGTGGCCTTCAATTCGGACTCAACGAATTCGAACCACAAGTTGTAGTCCACAGCTTTATGGTTCAATTTAATTCGTCGATCAATTGCCACATACCAGGTGGCAAACACAATTGAGCCGTCAGTGCTTTGTGTTCCTACAAGAACAAGATACACTAAGGAAACATTTCCATTACAAAATTTCTCAAAAAAAAAAAAAACAAACAAAATGCCTGATTGGTGAGTTAAGTAAGTACTTGCCAAATTGAAGGTCTGGGATTAGGTACTTAATGAATGACAAGAGTACTTATCTACTGCAAAAATATTTAGACTGTCGTGAAATTACTTACTTGAAATTTCCATCGAGTAATAATGTGCTTCTTGTAAATGTCGGGTATTCGAATATCCTGATTCAACCTTCGTTATTTAGGTACGCCAGGCATATCGTAATTTTAGGCGCTGCCGAATGAATTTACTAGGGAGTGCAACCCGGGTACCCGGGTACCCGGCCACTTTTGGAGTCGGGTAAAACCCGGGTTTTGAGCCCAAAACCCGGTTTCTACCCGAATCGTAAAAACAACAAATATTTACGCAAATAACAAACAGTTTTCATTCTATTTTCGAAGAAATACCTTTAACAATCCGTAAAAACACTTCCCATCATCATTCAAGCAGATCTATTTAAGTTAGATGAGCGGTGACCGGTGACACTAATTCTACTGCGGATAAGTATATTATCATTTCTATTAGAGAGAGAGAGAGAGACATCCCGAGCGTAGCCCTCACCATTGACTCAACTTGAGCTTTCCTATGAAGCTCATTTAGCGCCAACGTCTTAGATCCGTAAGTCATAATTGACAACACAGACTGCTCAAAGACTTTTGACTTGAAACACTGTGGTAATTTGGGCGAAAAGACACAACGAAGCTTCCCGTTCCCGATTGCTGTCTATCCGAGTCGGATTCGCCGCGTGATCTCTTTATCGAAGTTTGACTAACTCGTAACGAAACTAACAGGACCGTTTACCCAGGTAGGTAGGTATACATAATCGTCAAGAATCGCGCAGAGCCTCTGATAATTACGGGAGTTGACCCTGCATGTACATTATTTTCGTCTTGTCCATGTAAATTTTCAGACCAACTCTATCAGAAGCATGGCAATGGTACTGAGGCCTTCCATGGGTCCTTTGCCTCATTCATGAATACAAAATCGTCGACAACTCTCGCCATTTAAATTGGTGCCTGACCCCTTAGTCCAGTCCAGAATCTTGAAAGCATCCAGCAATGCAGCGATGAATAGCTTTGGAAAGATCAAATTGAATTGAATTGAAATCGGAGATTGACTAATCTTAGATTCGCCGACGATATCGTTCTCTTTTCAACATCGGCATCTAAACTGAAATTTATGCTGCAAGACCTCAGCAACGCAAGCCTTGAGGTTGGACTTCAATGAACAGGTCAAAGACTCAGTTGATGGCCAATCGCGCGAAAGTAAAGGATACGGTGGATGGACAGGTCATGCAATACGTCGACGAGTACACCTACTTGGGCCAGAGAAACGCCAACTCTTAGACGTATGCATCTTGCCTGTTTTAACCAACGACGCCCAATCATGGTCATTAACTGAGGCACAAAAGTCCAAGCTCAAGGTTTGCTGGAGAGCAATGGAGCACAGTATCTTAGGCTTTCGAAGAACTGATAGGATACGGAACTCAGAACTGCACTCACTACAGATTGCTAGATTCAAGTGGAACTGGGCTGGACACGTTTGCCGCATGCACGATGACAGATGGGCCAAACTAGCCATCGAGTGGCTGCCTCGGGTCGGACATCGTTGCAGAGGCATATCTAGACGGAGATGGCGCGACGGCCTAGACAAATTTAGATCAGATTGGTCAGAATTGGCAAAGAATAGAGAGGTTAAAAGTCCTGTTTACTACCTGCCTTCAGCAGTTCCGCTATAATTCCTTCGTCGCTTGAAGCTTGGTCGTTCTCAATCTGTTAGGGAGCCATACTAACGAAATTAATCTCGAATAGACTAACGGAAGTATCGGGTCAGGTTAGTCCACCGATAGGGTTTTAGATAAATCTGTGATGGGTGTCCGGGTAGTTGACTAGTTGTGTCTAACTCTCCATATAACTTTTTTACTTCTTCAGCTCAAATTTGGATTAAACGATCCTGCCGTCGTCAAGTTCTTCGTCAATAGGCTTTGCCCAATAGACAGACCTCTGAGACACCTTAGAGCATGTACGTTCAATCAATAGCCCTTGGCGTTAATATGTTAAAAATATTGAATCAGCGAACATATTATCGCTCTTTAGAAACTTTCCGATTCGTCTGTTGAGCTGTCGAGCTACAAAAATCGCCTAAATACTGCAGAATCATCTCACGCCTCACGTCTATGATCTTAAACCAAGATTTTGAGCTTCTACACTTTATTATTATTATTTTATGAAAACCCGGGTAGATACCCGGGTAACCCGGTTTTCTGAAAAAAAGTCGGGTATACCCGGGTTTCAGATTGCACCGGGTTTTGCATTCCCTAGAATTTACGTAGGCAGATGATCGTCGATTCCCGAATTTGTCGATGGAGAATCTGTCAAATTTTATCGAATATAAGAATCGGGAACTACTTAAGAGAAGCATGATAACTGCATCCGAACCGCAGAAATGGAAACAAGCAGTGTCACGGTGTTAAACTTTAAGTAGCTAGGTACATTTAAAGTTCAATTTGAGCGCTGTGACGTTTTGACGGAGGGATAGAGACATTCCCTTTCCCTATGTAACATTTTGAATAGTGCCCCTAAGTCTTAATAGGGATCTCCCTGTTCCCTATAGGATCGCTCACGCGTCGCGTGAACTATACGCAGCGAGATTTAATTTTCAACTTGACGCGCGAGCGATCCTATAGGGAACAGGGATATCCCTATTTAAGACTTAGAATATAGCCCCTGGTCCCTTGCTACCGGTTTACAAACACGGCATTTAACTTAGTACTAGTTACGTAAACTATAAAATTCGAGTTGTGATGTTTGCAAGCGGTTGCCGGGCGACGTTCAGACGGTCCTCCGGTCCGCCCTGCCTCAGTCACGCCGCGCCCGCCTCACTCGACCAACGTTTACGAACCTACTCGAGTCTCGAGGAAAACGCGGCACGTCAACGTTCGCTTTTCCAACACCGGCCTTATGTTCACATGCGTCTTTTATACGAGAAAAAAGAAAGCACTCGTCAACTAACGAAAGTGTCGTACGATATGTAATGCTACGCGTTTAGTGGTTTGCTTTTCAGTTCAATTTCGTAACTTGTACCTAACTTTATAATTGTAGTTTTTATCGGATTTACAGGATTTCGATAGACTTTACTACCAGTAGTTACCCTCGCTATTTGTTTAGTCACTTCGTGAAACTGTGTCAAAAAGTGTAAAATTTACGCGCCCATGATCAAGTTCCATCGACGATAATATGTTCAACTAGGAAACTAACAAATTGGTTTATGTAACAAACAGATATTTTACCTGCGACCTTTGCTGAACCTCGACTGAGGGATCCACTTCCCTTTCATACTAAGTTGAACTGTAGCTATCAATATGGATTTAGTGCACCGGTTGCATTACTTGGTGCTGTCACAGAAGTCGGATTTGATGACGATGGAAAGAGAGCAGAGAATGCGCGTGCGACGACAATCAAGTCTTCCTGATTATAGTAAAGCCAACAAGACCAGGCAGAGGCTGGAGCAAGCTTACTTTAACGATGTAAGTTGAAAAAATGGGGGCTGTATTCAAGTCTTTATTACATAGATAGTGATATCCCCTGTTCCCTATATTATCGGTCAAGCGTCGCGTGAACTTTAAGCGGCTATAGGGTGAGCGATCCTATAGGGAACAGTGAGATCCCTATTTAAGACTTCGAATATAGCCCCTGTCGTAGCGTTCCATTTTACGTCGTCTTGTGACCTGTTCGCTTAAAGCGCTTTACCTTTTTAATTTCTGTTGAGTTAGTCAAGAATTTGGTCGAGTTTTACCCTAATGACGGTATATTTTTGACCAAATAAGTAAGTAGTTAGGTACACATATATAAATACTTACTTCTCTGTTTAAAATCACAAAGGAAGTATATTCTTTAAACGCATGCAGTGTCAGGGGTTCGAATACAGATCGTACCTTTGAGTTTATTTATGTGCAAAATTCAATTTGAATTCAGCGATGAGAGCTTTTCTGTGAAGGAAAAACATCATGAGGAGACCTGCACGCATCTGCGAATCAATTTAGGAATATGTGTCAAGTCCCCAATCCGTACTGGGCCCACATGGGGACTATTTACAGACCAAACCCTCTTGTGCCGAGAGGAGACCTGTGCCCAGTAGTGGGACGTAAACAGTGGTGTGGTGGACATTATTTGGCTCTCTAACGTTATCAGAGATAGTTTTTTTGGTTTTCAGAGTGAATCCGATAAATACCTACCTCATATTACACATAAGTAAGTACCTAGGTAGTACTCAACTACTCTATACCTACTTTTACAATCTCGATTTACCATATTTATTAACTTGTTCTATTTTACGTAAGTATCTACTTACTCCTTAGGCACCTGTGTAGGATTTATACCTTTATTTTTATTGGATATTTTCGGTTTATGAACATTTCAAATTTTCTTACCCAAATAATTCACCTCCAGGTGCCTCCAGTCCAGTATTAAAATGATCAGATACCTATACTTTAATTTACACAACTTGACCTTACCTAAAGCAAATTTCCTGTGGGGTTATAAACAAAAAGATGAAATTGCTGGATAACTCGTTTTAACCGCTTCCCATCATTTGATAAGTCTTTTATGCGGCTAACTTTTATTTGTACTCGACACGACATTTCGACCTGAATCTTGGAGCTGAATGTCTGAACGTTAAAGCATGGCAGAGCGATAAATCGCCGAAGCGACATAGTAAAGTCTTATCACACGACGCCTGTCACAAAGGGGACGCTCACGCAACTGTTTAATATAGGTAGGAGTAGCCCACTTAAGTGGCTTTTTGACGTAGATTTAGTTACTAAGCACACCTACGTCTATCTACTCGTACCTACTCGAAACATCGACCCTTGATTCGCAGCCGAGCAAAAAATGGAAAGATTAAACGCTAGTTTTCCGACCTTTCCTTGCTGCCGTAGCGTTCGACTCGATTTATTTTTCAATCTCCACCGTAGCCCAAAACTATTTCGTTTCGATTACTTCTTTAAATTCGATGCAACCGACCGTGGCTCTTTTTTCTACAACGCCGACGTAGATTTGGCCAGTACTTTGAATTCTGGACTGACAGGGTCGTTTATTATACTTACGCAAAGGTATTCAGGCCCACGGTTTAAGCCTTTTAACCAGCCTCCAAATCCAATTTGAGTTGTCTCCGCTGAGTATTACCGCAAATCTCATTTCTGTAATCCGGTGAACCGTCGGGACCGAATTCTTGTAGGATAATGTTTGAATCGAAGCAATTTCACCCAAAATTCTTAGTCATAGAATTAACTTTTTGGTATATCCACACAAATAGGTTATTTTATTAAAGCCGTGGTGGTCCAGTGGTTCGCCCTAACCGCTTCTCATGCAGAGGGTCGGGGATTCGATTCCGGCTCGCACCTCTAAGTTTACTTAGGTATGTGCGAAATTGAATTTGAATTTACCATTGAGCTTTTCGGTGAAGGAAAACATCTTTAGGAAACCTGCACGCATCTGCGAAGTAATTCGTGTGGGGACTATAGCCCAAACTCTCTCGTGATGAGAGGAGGCCTGTGCCAGCAGTGGGACGCAAATAGGCTGTAGTAGTAGGTATTTTATATTAGACTAACAACCAATTTTATCTAGGTAGGTACTTATTACTTAATCACTCGTTCGTAGTACTTGAATTGTGCTTTGAAAGAAACGAATTTTACTTCTAGGATTTTTCCCCAAAATGCAACACTACCTGCTGGTACCACTCGTAGTGTAGGCAAAAAACATGGTGCAAAAAATGTATTTAGGTACCTAGTGCTTACTTATTATTTTCTTATTTGAGTAGATAAGTACAAGAAGTTTACTATCATGTCAACTGCTCGTTATACTAAGTACTTACCTTTCGTTTAATGGTTACGAAATATCATCACAACACTTCTTCATTACCTTTATTCGAAACGAGTGGATTTTTAGAGGTTCCATAAAAGTTCGTCAATTTTTCATATCCCATAGCCAACTTATCAGAATTCCAGTCGCAAGGGCTGTATGGAAGTTGATAAAGAACCCAGCATAAGTAAAGTTTTTCAGGTAGCTACGTCCTTGCTGTAAATCAACAGACCGGATCTCATAAATAGTACGCAGTAGATCCGTGTTCAAGAATGTGATGCATATCTAAGGCGGTGGTGTCCGACTGCCTACATAAACCCCGTTCCAGCACATTCAGTTACCATGGGCTGACACAGTTAGACCAACTACTCAATGTCGCACTAAAATATTTACTTTCAATACCTTACACCTTACCTATCTATTTACTTAATCCATCATCATAATTATCAAAGTCGAGGTTAAAAAGAAGAATTTCCAAGTTCAAGGTTCGATTACGAAATGGAAAGTTTCAAAGCTTCGTCGAGATCTCGCTCGGAAAGTAGCTCTCCACAGAAAGGCATGTAAATTAGTTAATTTGCATCCCACAAATATCACGTAGTTACCGCGCCTCCTGAAGTATCTTCAAAAACCGGCCAAGTGCGTGTCGGGCCACGCGCAAATTATAGGGTTCCGAAGTTGACGATGCCCACAGTACCTTTCTAAGACTTATTAGCATCTAGCTAGCCTGTGGTATGACGTGCCCGCCCGACGCCCCTGCCGCTCGAGAAAAATCATCATTATAAGTTGGTCGACTATTACTCGTAAGTTTGTACAGCCTACTTAGCTCTGATAGTTTTCCTTTCAACTACGTTATATATGCCACAACCGTGATTTTTTTCAGCCATCCAAATACCACCATTTAGCTGGCAAGGGGGGGGGGGACACGTGACTCTAACAAAAAATAGCACTTTAAAGCTTAATATTTCACAAACGCATCACTTAATCAAAAAATGGTTTTAACAAACCCACAATATTTTTTTAAGACCTATTCAACGATATGCCGCACCATAGGCCACCCAAGAAAAAAAAATTACATCCCCACTTTAGGAGTAGGGGAGGTACCCTATAAAAAAATATATTTCAAAATTTTATTGTACCACTTTGTCAGCGTAACTAATATGCATATTCATGCCAAATTACAGCTCTCTAGACCTAAGCATCTCCGAGCAATAGTGCGGACAGACGGACGGACATGGCGAAACTATAAGGGTTCCTTGTGGACTTCGGAACCCTAAAAAGGGAGCCCTCAATGTAAATGGGCGCCTTCAACTTATTTTTCCGGGAATTTAATACATTCTCTGCAATTTAATTTACTTCACCCTTGGCCGTAAAGTGGGATTTTCTGCCCGCTACGCGGGGAGAAAATCCTGCTTCCTGTCCTGGCCAAGGTAAGACGTAAAACTTTAGACAAACCACGGGCGGTAAGTAATTCGTAAAGCCCCAGATCACATATGTATAGCCCTCACCTTCGGTTCGGGCCACAAACACCTGCGATCTGGAACATTTAACAAGTTCACCGCCCTAGGTCTGTAATGTACTATTAATTAATACCTACTAATTTGCCTATCTATCCACGGCAGCGTAAGTTACAGCGTGTTAGTTAAAAGTAATGCTAATCGACGTAAATCATGATTGAGGGCACTCGATATTTCAACGATCGAGTGGCATAGTGGAGAAAGACCTCCTAACGAACGCTAACGAGTCAGTCGCTATCTATTTGATTCGATTGCGAGATACCCGACTCCTCTATAGAAGTAAAAAAACTGGAGAATGAAATGAACCAGACTACATTCCAGTTTTCTTAAAGAAATCCAAGATACTGATACTTACATGAATACCTACCATTTTTTTCAACTGCTCTGGGATAAGGATAAACCTAATGGATTCTACAAACAAATCTGCAGTGTCCCAAAGGCAGAATCAATGCTACAAGAACAGCCAACCTTGATACGAAACAAGAGTGCAACGGTTTTATTTTCAAAACCGATTACTTAGGTAGGTATATAGTATACTAGCTTCTGCCCGCGACTTCGTCCGCTTGGAGTTCGGTTATCGCGCTCCCGCGGGAACTATGCACTTTTCCGGGATAAAAAGTAGCTTATGTCCTTTCCCGGGACTACAACTATCTCCATACCAAATTTCATCCTAATCGGTCCAGCGGTTGAAGCGTGAAGAGGTAACAGACAGACAGACAGAGTTACTTTCGCATTCGCATTTATAATAATACTAGCTTCTTCCCGCGACTTCGCCCGCGTGGAATTCGGTTATCGCGCTCCCGCGGGAACTATGCGTTTTTCCGGGATTAAAAGTAGCCTATGTTCTTTCCCGGGACCCTAACTATTTGCATACCAAATTTCATCGCAATCGGTCCAGCGGTGGAAGCGTGAAGAGGTAACAGACAGACAGACAGACAGACAGACAGAGTTACTTTCGCATTTATAATATTAGTATGGATTAGTATGGATACCTACTTACTTTTGTGTATTTTCACTTGTGAAAAACCTCAATTAATTAATATTTTGAGGACGCCTGCGATTTACGCAAACAACATGTTAATGAAATTTATTCTTTTCACTTCTCATGCTCTTAAAATGTTACTTTAGTCTCTGCACATCGGGACTAAAGCTCTTTTTTAGTCTCTAGGGACTAAAGTAAATTTTTTTTAATTGACATTGGAAACCCGCCTAAACAGCCAACCACAGAGTTTGTGAAAGGAGGATTATCCCCATTTCCAGTGAACCTAGACAATTTCTAGGGCGTGAAAAAACGATTTAATTTCGTGAAACACGATTTAATGATTACGAATACCTATGAATCTTGTTTTATTTAAAGTGAATTCATTTATTAATAATGCATGTCCCAATTAGTTTTAAAATATATTAATAGTTTTCAAGTTTGAATCTGTTGGCTAAATATCATTCAAAACGTCACGTGATAAGAAACAGGTCAAGTGCGAGTTGGACTCGCGCACCGAGGGTTCCGTACCTACAAACTTGATGATGCAAATTTAACAATACAAACTTATTATTTGCGGTTGGTGAAGTAGACACGGCTACTGCGCCAACCGCAAATGATAAGTTTGTATTAGTAAATTGTCTTTTTTTTGCATAAAAATATATAATATTTACGGTTATCAGATTTATTCCTGTATGTGTGCTGTAAGACCTTGCTTCTGACCAAATTTCATGATTCTTGGTCATCGGGAAGTAGCCGGTTATCTACTTTGTTATAATAAATATCGTAATTTTGTATGGAACTTCGTTTTTTTTTTCCTCGCATTCGAAGTGAAAAGCAGAGTGTTTAACGCGTGACTAAACAACCATAATGACACTCGAACTATAGCCACCCTCGCTCTGCTCGGGTGGCTAAACATCTCGTGTCATAATGGCTTGTTTTAGTCCCTTGATAAACAATCTACTATTTAACAAATATGAAATTGAAATGTAACTAGAATGTTTACCTACCTAACTCTTTGACAAAGGACAAAATATGCAGACATATTATTATGCATTTTAACACTTTATTCCTTCATAAACGTGTCTCCTTGAAATATCTCGCTTAATGACTTATAAATATCAGAACTTTATCAACATACATAATATCTTAATTTTAATACTGCCACTGAAAATACCTCGGAGAATACCTACATTTCTCGAACGTGTTGAGACTAGAATAAATTACCACACTGCGTGCTGTGCGTGCACTGACTACCGAGGAACATACTATCAAGAATCCATATCCATATTAATATTATAAATGCGAAAATAACTCTGTCTGTCTGTCTTTCTGTCAGTCTGTCTGTCTGTCTGATACCTCTTCACGCTTCAACCGCTGGACCGATTTGGATGAAATGTTGATCAGTGTTTATAAACTCCCATACCAAATTTTGTAGTAGTTTTCGAGTTAAATCCGGACATAGATACATATACATAGACAGTTTTTTTTTCTAAACAACGTAATTGTGTGTTCAGTGTCTTTTATACTTATAGCTAGACTTGATAGTTTCTTTTAATTTTCAAGTTTCAAACGCGACTTCTTCTACAGACTTATTTATTACTAGCTTCTTCCCGCGACTTCGCCCGCGTGGAATTCGGTTATCGAGCTCCCGCGGGAACTATGCGTTTTTCCGGGATTAAAAGTAGCCTATGTCCTTTCCCGGGACCCTAACTATTTGCATACCAAATTTCATCGCAATCGGTCCAGCGGTTGAAGCGTGAAGAGGTAACAGACAGACAGACAAATAGAGTTACTTTCGCATTTATAATATTATATAATATGGATAAAGATAAAGATTAAATGCAATTTGAATTTAAAAATGGGACTACTACTACTACTTCAGCATTTGCGTCCCACTGCTGGGCACAGGCCTCCTCTCATCACGAGAGGGACAAAATGGAAAATTTAGAACATGGAGGGGAAAAATGAGACATTTTATACGAATTGATTTAGCCATGCCAAGCTAGCAAAACGTATAGTTAAAGTTAAGGTACTATGATACATACCACGACACGAACCCTCAAGGCTGCAGAAGATTAGACGATTCAAGGAAAAATCACGACTAAAGACAGCAAAATGGTTAACTTAACTTTAGTGAAAAACGTATAATGTTTGCAAGAAGGTGCCGGCCTTGCACATGTGAATTCGTGCAAACGATAGAGCATTACCAACTTGATATGCTCTAGCTCTATGATAGAATATTTGCCATTCCCACACTAATGAAGGCCTCAATGCCTTATTCATGAAGTCATAACGTAGTATAGAACTCTTTGAATAAAGACTTTCCTAGGAAGTGTTTTACTAAGTATTAAGGTTACAAAGAATTTTCTTTGGCATTGGTTGGAGCACAAAGGCGACTTGATTTAAAAAAGTGGTCATGCACTGCGTGGCCCTTGGATATGATGAATTTAAAATTGCCAATGAGTCACAACCCTGAGGACTAATACTGATTACTCTTTCCTCTATGCTCTCACTATCCTGTAACTTCACCCGTAGCCTGGGTTGATTGAAGTACAGTTGACGGACTCCTGGTCGTTAAATATGGCCGCCGAGCTATCATTCCATACAGAAACGTCATATTGTCCCATAGTAAAATATTTTACGTTAACGTTAACGACGGTTTGATCAACTCACCCTTAGCTGCTTAGCATCACTGCTGTTTGGCAGCAGGTTAACGGGTAAAACAGCCACCCGGACCGACCCTACGTCAGATAACTGGCGATTCCCCTACGTACGTAGGTACATACCTCTAGATAGGTAGGTACACATGATGTTGCAATGGAACTGAAGACGTTCTTCGTCCGATTGTAAACTTAAAATTTATGGCCATTTTTGTTACTACACTATATTCTTTTTAATGTACGATTATCAACAAGGCCACTTTCACTAACCCTAGAAAAATGTTGTTCAAGTCCTCCACGGTTTCGCATTCTTTGGGATGTGTTTATTGTGACATAACCGCGAGCTAAGGTTTTATTTTTCACCATAAAATTAGACTATCATGATCAATTGACTTAAATTCATTATTGCATCGTAATTAACTACATTTCTACTGCACATTACTTCATATTCATATCAAGTTATTTTTTAGTTTATTCTATTCTATATAAATTAATGGCTTATTGTCTTGGACACTTCGCCAATATCAAAGTAAGGGCCACAGGCCTGCAAGTTGTTCGGTAATAAAGGTAAATGTACGGTGTAAATCTTCAATAATTTGAGATGTTTTTTTTCATTTTTTAGTTTAAATCGTTGATAAAATTTGCGAAAACGACTGTCAAAATTTAACAATTCGTTGTCATTTAAGCATGCTTTTGAATATTCATTATTTTTTTCCCGGCTAACGGTAAATGAATTCTACCTATTCTATTTACGCACCGACGCAATCGAATATTTCCACTTGATTCTTTGATCATTTTAATCTCGATTGGATGACCAAACAGGCCGGTGAAATTCAATCGCGGGTTTATCACTGAATACCTACAGCTTTCCCTGGAATTTATCCTTTTGTATTATATTAAATTCGCAAGACTAGTGCAGAAAATAAATCCGATGGATCTATGTTCGTAAAATGGATTCTTCACGAAGGCATAAGTATACCTGTATTAGTTTAAAAAATGTTGCTTGCTTGTATTTCTTTATTATTTTGATAAACTTCTCAGGTTATATGCTACTGCATTGATGATAAGATAAATGATAGAAACAAAACCAAAAATACTTTGTTCGTTTTTGACCAGGCCGAATTTTTTGAAGTAAGTAGGTAGGCAAATAAAACTCCTACATAATTATTTACCATCTTTCGTAGGTATTCTTCGTACATTTTACTTTAGTTCAGCGCTGCTTGCATTGCAAGGGTGTACAGCTACAAGGGATCACGATTTACAATAACTAAACATACATTATATGAAAATGTCCAAAGAGTTCTTAATTACAAATGTCAGTCTTAGGATAACAACATTTACAACATACTACTTACTAGGAAAGTAACATTAAATAATTACGAGTACTTACTTAAAGTTATTCGACTGATCATATTCATCAAGACTGTGTAAGGACACATAATAATGAGGTATATTTTTATTCTTTGCTTATGGGTAGACTAAGATGTCAAGTACAGGCTCTGTTATCGTTTGTCGTAATCTCCTCTTGGCCGTGAAACCAGCAAGGGTTGGTGGGCAGAGCAGTCGATAATAATATGATCTAATAGGTTTTATAAAGTTGTGTTCCACTCTAAATACCGGTGTCGGAGAGTCGCGTGGGGCCGCGCGACATCATCATAGCAGGCTAGTGGAACTAGGCACGAGCGTCTGTGCGGTATCATCTGATGGATAGGTACTTATCCTCTTTACCGCACCGTGGGCGTCTCACGTTGTCAGGAGCGTAACTGAGCAGATGTAGGAGGCACGAGATAGTACTGTAGCTTCAATAAAACGTTACACGTTGGTCTTATTCCTTTTATTCACCTTCGCTTATGTACAGTACGTAGAAACGTTACATAATCACAGACTTGATCACCGTTATTGAGATTTGAGATACTAGGCTAACGTAACGTCCGATCGCTATGAGAGTTAGTAACAGAATGAAGCAAGTGACAGCTTTGACAAGTACATGTCGTCACGAGCGGACAGCTCGACTCGACTGATCTGAATAGACTGATAGACTGATCCCCACTACGCAGTGAGCGTCTCTTTTATAGCCTTGACGTTTAAAGGAAGTTACGTCACAGAAGGTGATCCGACCACGCTGGGAAATGCTTTATGCATACCACCTGCCATTGTGGTTATGTGGGACTCGCCGATTATTCGGAATACCCACTAAAACCCAGCGTTACTTAAATCTAATTAATTTAAATTAGATATTTCGTTCTTCTTTCTCCGACTCTGCGACACGGCCATTCTGACTTCTCACACGTCCTCGTGGGAGGCAACATCTGAAATAGGTAAAAAGTCCCACGGGAGTAAAACGTTCGCTCGGCTATCCTGACCAACAAGTAAGGATTGGTCAACCAAAGGCAATTTAAAACGAAATTAGTTTAAACTTGGTTTTGTTGGGTAGAGCCACGTGTAGAGCATAACACATAATAAAGCAAAAGTTTTTGTAAAGTCAGGTAGGACTTAAAATTTGTATTTACCTTATGATTTTTACCAAAGAACTCAATAGATTATTTCGCAAATTCCCTTATGTAAAGTTTAATCAAAATTTCCATAAAAATCACAAATCATTCAACTACGGAAGTCATTGTATCTGTTGGTCTATTTACTTTCATCAAATATCAAATCAAATCAATACTGCCCGTGCAGTCTACAACTATTGTCAACCGGACTAAAGCAACCCTATAGTGCTCACTTTAGCACTCTGAAACTATTGTCAAACGGACAACAGCAACCGTATAGTGCTCATCTTAGCACTCTGCAACTATTGTCAAACGGACAATAGCAATCCCATAGTGCTCACTTTAGCACTCTGCAACTATTGTCAAACGGACAATAGCAAACCCCATAGTGCTCACTTTAGCACTCTGCAACTATTGTCAAACGGACAATAGCAACCCCATAGTGCTCAATTTAGCACTCTACAACTATTGTCAAACGGACAATAGCAACGACACGAATTCAGAGAATAGAAAACTAAAATAGTGCATTACAGTTAAGTAACAGATCAAGAGAAAAGATAACCTCCAAAAGGAATATTTACGACCGAAAATATCATAACATAGTTTTTAGGTTTATTTTTATTGTGCCAAGTGCCGCTATGTGGCCAATTTGCTGCATAAATGATTGAATTGTAAGTATTTTAGTTTCTGTCGAAATAAATGTACCCTTTTTACATCAATTACAATCATTCACTTCCATTCTACATTTGGGTCCACATATGGCTCTACATATTGGCTCTACATATTGACTCTACATATTGACTCTACATATTGACTCTACATATTGACTCTACATATTGACTCTACATATTGACTCTACATATTGACTCTACATATTGACTCTACATATTGACTCTACATATTGACTCTACATATTGACTCTACATATTGACTCTACATATTGACTCTACATATTGACTCTACATATTGACTCTACATATTGACTCTACATATTGACTCTACATATTGACTCTACATATTGACTCTACATATTGACTCTACATATTGACTCTACATATTGACTCTACATATTGACTCTACATATTGACTCTATGTCACTACACATTTCTCTACACATGTCTTTACATAAATCTCTATACACGTCACAATGCTTCGACATACGCCTCCGCATACACCTCCACATAATGTCCCAACATAAGTCTCTACATAAGACTCCAGACTATACATAAGGCTCTCTCCGTACAATACTACATAAGGCTTCCCATAAGACTACATAAGGCCTCATATAAAGCCGCACACAAGGCCCCACTTAAGGCCCCATATAAGGCTCTACATAAGAGTACTACTATGACTTTACATAGAGTTTTCATCGATTTGCAATTTAGTTTATCGTAACCGGGCAAGCTAAGAAACCTACTTAAGTGTCAGTATACACAAAAATACCCATAATTGATCATATAAATGGTCTTAAAGCGAATGTTCTTTCTTTAGTGAGTCAAACAAACAACAGTAATACGTACAACACAGTGGACTACGTACCGCTATCATTCATTACAGGAATTGTCAATACCAAATTTCAATAAACTTTTGTACACTTATTACAATAAGATAAACAACGGATAGTTATTCACTATTAATTGTGTTTACCTATGTACACTATGTGCACTTTATAGACCAGTCTGTTTACTTTAAACAGAAATTACTGATCATACAACAACTCGATAGTATTTACAGTTAATAACAACAATAATTGGAAATAATTCTTCATTTCACCAATGAGAGAACACTCAGCCAAACAAAATAAAAGTTGCTCACCGGATAGTATAGCACACCCAAGACAGGTTGCACAGCACAAGCATCAACCCACTTGCAGCGCCTGGACCAATGCTCAGCCCGTGGTGCCCAGTAGCACCGTTCGAACCAACCGGCCTTAGCAAAACGGTCAGGCAGCGAGGCGTCATGTGCCCGCTACTACCACAGTAGCAGAAGCTGATAACGTCTTTTTGCCATCTGAAATACACCAACACAAGCTGAGGTATCGATGCACTACATTATTAATAAACTGTCGAGTAAAATGATTTTAATACGCGTAGGTACATAGTCAAAATATCATTTGTCATGACTATTTTCTGTTTAAAATTAAACGTTATTGAGAGGCTCATCTCAAACTATTGAGTGCACATGTACTGAGTAGCTTCAGTATTCTATCATGTAAATTATGATGGCAAATCTCTGAAAACACTAGGTTATGTTGCAAGTAATTAAATTGCATTAAAAAAGAATAACACAATAACCACGTACTATCAGCAACAAAGAGTATTGAATAACTTTGCTACAGAATCGTTCTAACAATTAGTAATAGAATAAAATGAAAACAACCCACCGAATAATCCTTCGAGGCGTTCACACCACATCAAATACTCATTCAGATTCACATTATTTAAGATAAGGGATTCCAATGGCAATGTAAACTTGGCAATCACTGTGCACAACCTCACAGCACAGCATAAGTACATTTTACGAGTATTTCAAATCGACGCTGTCTTTGTTCGACCGCGCTGACACGACTGACGGGAATGACGTGCATCAGTGAGCGCACGATTTCACTTAATATTTCAAGATACCCTCATACGAGGTGATTTTTTTCAATTGTTCTAAAATACATTCCGAATGTGTAAAACCAATTTCACTTGATGTGTAGCATATTTGTAAGGGTTTTACGAATACCCTCAAATCGCAACATTTTTCAAACAGATCAAAAATAACTTCATCAAGCTGATTTCATGTAACGGGCATGAACTGGTAATATTTGCTCTTGCACTTCCAACCCCGCGTTCATGAATCCACCTTTGATCTTATTTTAAGCTTCTTTTGGGACAAATAATATTCACTGTAGTAAATGGCAACGCATCTTAATCTTCCTCTTCGATCTCATCTCCGCCGCTGGCAGACTTAGAAATATAATCCACATCTATTTTTTTTAGCTCAGCAATGCCTTTAATGCCTCAATGTTTCGTTCTAATCTAATCCCACTTCTGATGTCGGAGAGTCGCGTGGGGCCGCGCGACATCATCATAGCAGGCTAGTGGAACTAGGCACGAGCGTCTGTGCGGTATCATCTGATGGATAGGTACTTATCCTCTTTACCGCACCGTGGGCGTCTCACGTTGTCAGGAGCGTAACTGAGCAGATGTAGGAGGCACGAGATAGTACTGTAGCTTCAATAAAACGTTACACGTTGGTCTTATTCCTTTTATTCACCTTCGCTTATGTACAGTACGTAGAAACGTTACATAATCACAGACTTGATCACCGTTATTGAGATTTGAGATACTAGGCTAACGTAACGTCCGATCGCTATGAGAGTTAGTAACAGAATGAAGCAAGTGACAGCTTTGACAAGTACATGTCGTCACGAGCGGACAGCTCGACTCGACTGATCTGAATAGACTGATAGACTGATCCCCACTACGCAGTGAGCGTCTCTTTTATAGCCTTGACGTTTAAAGGAAGTTACGTCACAGAAGGTGATCCGACCACGCTGGGAAATGCTTTATGCATACCACCTGCCATTGTGGTTATGTGGGACTCGCCGATTATTCGGAATACCCACTAAAACCCAGCGTTACTTAAATCTAATTAATTTAAATTAGATATTTCGTTCTTCTTTCTCCGACTCTGCGACATATTCATACATACCTAAAAACACACAAATAACTTGAACAGGCGACGTGAAAAGCGTTTTAAATATATACTCGTAATAGGTATGAAGTTAGTTCGTGCAAGACAACGCTACTTCATAAATTATAAACATTATCATTATATTGACTCATATTTCATTTTGTCGCTTAACGCGCCGCCCAAGACAACGCTCTCACGTCGCGTCGTCGTCCCTAAGAGGCCTTATCCAGGATAAAAACCGTCAACAGCCAATCTATACTTATACTAATAATAAGTCTATAGAAGTCGCGTCTGTAACTTGAAAATTAAAAGAAACTATCAAATCGAGGGGACTATATAAACGACACTGAACCCAAAATAACGATTTTTATTAAAAAAATGTCTGTGTGTATGTCCGGATTTAACTCGAAAACTACTGGACGGATTGCAACAAATTTTGGTATGGGGGTAGTTTATAATACTGGTCAACATATAGGCAACTTTTTATCTCGGAAAAATGCATAGTTCCCGCGGGAACGCTATACCGAATTCCAAGCGGACGAAGTCACGTAATAAAATAAATAAAAATAAATGCACCGCGTTGTCAGGTAAATATGATTTGACTGTACCTATCAATATTATAAATTTGACACCACAATGAAAAGTATATAAAATTTTAAGCATAAAATTATTGAGTAAGTAAGTACTCGAATTTAATTTAAGAAATTAACTCTTGTATACTTACTTAAATCTTTTACGACAGCTCACATTTCAGAAAATCAAGCAAGTTCCTGAACAAAAATTGATTTAACAAACCTTCATAGAATATTAAGAAATAGGTTCCATTAAAATAAAGCGTTATTCCATTGGGAAAACAAATCAATGTTATTTCACGAAACAACAACAATCGCAAGAACTACTGAGAATTAGCTAAGAATCTTTGCCTACGGCACCCTATAACCTTACAAGACAATAACGGTTCATCTCACTTAGGACAGTGTAAAGATCCAAAAACAATTAGGTTTGCACTCTTGTAATTAATTAAGATCTTATCTAAATGAACTGCGTACACATTCAACCTTAATGCTTGCCCGAATCACGCCAGCTTAATATATTTCGTGCACGCGAGCCGCGTTGTTCTTTTTCAGATCGTTAATTATTCTATTCGTCCACGTGCAACAATAACTAATATACCTAACTAAAATGTCTGAGATTTAGGTAACACTGAAAACAATTTTGTGTAAGTGCACGATATTTTCGAACAATAAACAAAATTAAGCATGCTTTCATTTTTATATATAAAACTCTCAACAGCAATGAAAACGGGTCACTTTGTATAGGATTTTCCATACAAAGTGACCCGTTTTCATTGCTTTTGAGTGTATATATAAAATGACAGTGCTAGACTAAATTGCGTTAGTCAATTAAACACAACAAGTTGTTATATCAATTCGGTACTCATAATTTAATACTTTAAACGCGCTAATCTTGCGTATTTATTTATTATTGATATAAACGATCTCAGAAGCGGCCCTAACGATTTAGACGAAATTTGGAATATAGGGGTTTACGGATACGAAAAAAAATATCTACGTTCTCATTAATTTCTGGTGAAACTAATTTTTAGCTATTTTTAACCGAGCGAAGCTATTTATATGAAATGAAACTAACAAAGTAAACAGGATTTCTAGTTTTACAACGCTCGTCGCGTCGATATATCACTACATAGTATAAAACAAAGTCGCTTTTTCCGCTGTTTGTCCGCTGTATGCTTAGATCTTTAAAACTACGCAACGGATTTTGATGCGAAGATAGAGTGATTCAAGAGGAAGGTTTTAGTATACATGGTGGGTCAGAAAATATGGCAAATAATTAACCCACAGTATCGGCTATCGATTGTAATTATATTGTATAGGTCTTTAATTTTTTTTTAGTTTGTAAAAAAAATTATTTTGTATAGGATTCAGGCGTCGCTCACACAACCAATCCCATATATATATATATATATTTTTTTACCATCTCAAAAAAAATTAAAGACCTATACAATATACTTAGAATCGATAGCCGATACGGTGGGTTAAATCTTTGCCATATTATCTGACCCACCGTGTATAATTTGTTATAGTTTAACGCAAGATTTCCGCGGGAAAGCTATAATTGAATTTCACAAGGGCGAAGTCGCGGGCAGAAGCTAGTACCGTAAATGCGAAAGAGATGAAATAGAATTGATGAAACGGTCCTTCGAGCCGGATCGTCTTTACGACGCCAATATACGTACTCCCCTTTGGGGCCCAAAGTCCTATCAATTTTACAATGAATTAAGCCTCTACCGCGAATTTTTTTAAAGTCACTGTTAATGAATTGGAATGTCAAATAAAAGGGAGTGTTTGCCGGGGTCAAAGTTTCGTTGGCTCTGTTTTATTTCGCATTTTATTTCGAACTTTTGTGAAATCAAATTAGTCGCTAACCAACATTCCAGGGTACAAGAAATTTAATACAATAATGGACCACAAATATTCATTACCCTATGCTCTTTGATAGGCACTCTGTTTTTCAAGAGCTTCATATAAATGTTTTCACCCCTCCTATTCGAAAAGAAGTGTTTTGTTCCCCGTTTAGAGGGAGCAAAATGCGATTTTGCTCCCTCTTCGTTTTTTTTAAATTTTTTTCATTTCTGCCCCGCTAACAGGGAGCAAAATACGTCTTAGCAGTGCGTTCACGGAGCTGCGGAGACTGTAAAAAGTTGCATTCAAAAGTCGCGTCTTTTTCGTATTTAGAATTTTATATATCGGCATTTTACATAAATACTTTATTACACATACTAAAAATCCATAAATTCATAGATATATACTTACTTTAGATAAATTATTTTTTATTTTTTATTTTCAATTTGGCTGAATGGTGCAGGCCAATGCCGTAGCATTCCTCGTAAACTCATCGTGTGATCGAATTAAAAAAAAACTCGAACCCGCGAATTTTGTGAGCGCTCATTTCTTTGCCGTATTATTTTACACTTAATTTCCAAAATAAAACGTACCTTATGTAGTGTTATGAATTATTTCGTAGAAAATGAATGAAATCAAAAAGTGATTTAGGTGATGCAATGTATTGGGATCAACACCTCTGAGAATTCCAAAGGAATATTATGTAAGTACGTAATATGAATTGCACTGCCGTTTTTTCATTTTATCGCAAATGTATTAAAAAACTTTGTGTGATACAGTATGTGCGAAATTGTCATAAAATGTACTTTATTTCACATTAGTTAAATTTACCTATTATTATGAACGCAGCGCGTGCGAGCATGACAGAATATAAATACAATATAGTTACTGATTCTTCAATATGGAAGCCATTTTCGCCTTCTACCTATGAATTTATGATAAGCGCGCGAAACACACGTTCTTTTTAACCTTGTTTGTTTCTAAATGTATTATTTTTTTGTTTTACTTAATTTAAAGACAATAATGAACGAATGATCTAATGATTTTCTCATAGGAGGGGTGAAAAGCAGAGTGTACAACACGGTAGCAAACTTATTTATGCCTTGGGTGACAAAGCTTGAATCCCTCGCTAGCTCAAGATTCCACGCTAGAATCCCTCGCTTACGCTCGGGATTCTATTCTGGAATCTCTCGCGTCGCTCTGGATTCAATCCGTCACCCGCGGTAAAATATACCTTTTTGCTCCCTAGTCATACAATCTACTATTATACAATAGAAATGTTTGTTGTATAATAATATGAATTCTCGTAACATTCGCGTAGTAGGCAGCGAAGTATTCATGGGCATGCTATTCCAAATTTACATAATATTCTGGTAACTTGCCGGCGAACAATGCACTATATGCATAATTTTAGCCATTGCTATATGACTGTACTTATTTAGTACAGTATAAACGCCGGTTTTATGGCAATAAATATCTTCGGATAATTCATCAAAACCATGTGTTTTAACTATTGGCGTTGAATCTTAATAAATTTTCTTTGTTTTCGATAAAAAGGGCGAATTAAGCTGATTAAGATTATGTTCCCACATAATTAAGGCCCGCCTTCCTATATCCACAAAATGCCTCGTTATGACTATGTACAGTTAAGATATGACAGATTTTCTAAGGAGCAAATGTCAAATTTGACAGATTCTCTATGGATCAAATGTCAAATTTGACAGATTCTCTGTGGATCAAATGTCAAATTTGACAGATTTTCTATGGAGCAAATGTCAAATTTTAATCGTCAGTAGCGAAAATGACATAGCCCGACGAATTGCGAGCCTTAAGTGGCAGTGGGCGGGGCACATTGCTCGCAGGACTGATGGCCGATGGGGCCGGAAAGTTCTCGAGTGGCGCCCGCGAACCGGGAGACGAGCTGTCGGCAGACCTCCAACAAGATGGAGCGACGACCTCGTGAAGGTCGCGGGACACCGGTGGAAGCAAGTAGCACAGGATCGGTCTGAGTGGCGAGCCTTGGGGGAGGCCTATGTCCAGCAGTGGATGTCTTTCGGCTGAAATGATGATGATGATGATGATGATGAGCCAAAATGACGCTTTTTATGAATACAGCAACCGGGCCTAGATCATCTTCTAACTGTAATTCGTCAGTAGATAATTTCCTTGACAAAACTCTGTTATCAAAACTCCAAGCTATAGTTTTTATTTTAATACTTACCGTTACAGTGAATGCAATGTTTTTGTCCATAGAGAGAGCTATTCGCTGCCAAAGCAGACAGTGGCACAGCGGCAGTCGACCGTAAACTTTCGTCTTCTTCAGCCGGCAGCATGAAGAACAAGTGGCTGAAAGCCTTCCGCAGCCTGAAACCGCCCAGCGCCCCTCCACCCCACGCCGCGCCGCCAGACAAGTAAGTAAGCCTCAAATTCACGAAGCTATACACAGAAATCAATTCAATACTCCATACTTAATTGAAGATTGAAACGACAGCAGAAAAGCTATTCGTCAGCGAGTACGCTCTACATAACAGCCGCTCTCTCTGACAAGATATAAGTACTCACATTTCCAAAGTGTCTCTAGCTATAGGTATTAGAATTCAGGATTAGATTTGCAGTTTTGCAAAGTGCTACTCGTTATACCACTACACTTACGCAATGAACAATGAACAATCACATGAAAATGTTGCAGCATGCCCCATTCATATTTAGCCTACATGCAAGAACAAAAGAGTACATACAAACCGTATTCTTTGCCAGTTTTTTCAGTGCCAACTACATCGGAAGAAGCCAAGAACTGTTGAAATATAAGTTTCTATGTCAGTGACAATCATGGCATCCTTTTGAATGTACAACAATTTATTTATGTTTCATTCTGATGCTTGTTTCCATGACCATAATATAAAGTTGATTGTTGTACTTACAACCGAAGCTCAGAGGAGATTAAACGCAATATTCTTCGCCCGGTAAAGCGCCTTACAAAGTTAGTTACAGGCGAACTTACATTTTAGCTTAAAAATGGCTTTTAAATCCGTACCACTTACGTCACAGCACGCCCTATAGTCTTAACTTTTTACAATTTAGGGCAATGGGGAGTTTCCTACATTCCCCAGGAAGCTGGTTACGTCCTGCCCGCCGCCCGCCCTAACTGTATATTGGCTCTGCCATGCATCAAAGAAGTTATCGCGTTAACTAGGTACAGAAAGTTTCTTTACAACACTTATCTTTCATTTACTAAAACGCTCTTAAAATTCAGTATTTACAAATCACCAAGCAGTCTTAGACTGAATATAATGTTTACCCTAGTACGAGTTACTTTTGATCTTAAAGTAGGTACCTACCTAGAGTTGAAATTATTACATAAGTAGGTATGTAAATATATGCAATTTCCACTATTATTATTAGACTTATTGTAAAATTAAGTTGATTAATAGATTGTTAGAATAGAAATTACAGTCTGCCATTCTCCATCGTGATCATTTCTAGCTTATAGCCCTGGGGGTGCGAGCTGCACTTAGCTGTCGATATTTCACTCAAATTACGTTGGCGGTAATTGGACGCGATTGTTAACCTCGCCTTCGACTGCGCGCTTGAAACATCCCCTTGGTTTACATAATATGAAGTGATAAGCCCTCTTACGACACGTCGGGCTAACGTTTCAGTGTCAGGCACACAAAAAAAAATAACCTTACGGCTTTGAATAGGGTTCGAGTTCACTTTGGAGAAATCATTTCTGTTTCTCTTTCGCAAACGAGATTACGACGAATAGGTCGACTTGCAATGTACGGCTTCTTTATATAACTGGGAACCCAAACTCGGACAAAATCCGCTTTGTTACAATCAGACTCGTAATGGTAGAATTTTGTGTAAAATAGATCTTTAATGGAGGCTATGTTTGTACTGTAAAAGCGGCGCTAAAGGAAAATTTTAAAGCGGAATAAATTTAGGTCTAAGAATTTTTAGAGGCTTGTAAATTTGGAGCGCTCGGTTCGGCAAATATTGATATTTTGCAGCCATAACGAGAATAACGAGATGCACTCGACTCGAGTTACAAAACATTCAGCGCTCGGCGGCTCGCGCCGACCATTGTGACTGCATCTATTTTGTACTGTACATATAACTTGACATCGTACAGCCTTGTCATAAAATTATATCCATTTTTTTACTATTTAAGTTAAATGCCTGCTTTGGGTGTAAATAAATCAATTAACTTGAATGCCATATTTAGGTGTAGGTATCGATGTTTTGGCTTGTTATCTTCGAAGGAATCGTGTATAATTTGAAGGTTAATTTATATTCTGACATTGGATTATTTACACCTGCACGAAAACAATCTGTGATCGATGATTACAAATAACACGCACATGCGCTGTACTTGTATTTTGCAAACAACTTTAGGTACATTCTCATTAAAAAAAAACACTTATCTATCGCAGATTAATACAGAATCATATTGTGTGTTCACTATAATCAAATGCAGTGTTCATATTGATGTTTCTCTCTTCTTGCATCAATAAAGAAAAAATCAAATGTACCACGCGGTGTCAACGATTATGGCGATGAGGTAAATGTGCCCCTGTAGGTGTGCCCTGTGTTCATAACTGTCTTGCCCCGTTAACATATTGAAAACTGCTTGACCCTCTCGTAGTCTCGTACATTAGGTGTATAATTAACAGCATGACAAAAAATTACAAAGTCAATACATACAGTAGGTAAGTTACGCTTGACCTAACACCAGCTTTGTACCTACCTAGCCGCTTTACTATCCTGCAAACATCGCAAACACATTTCTGCTTTCAGCTGCTAATCTGGGCGTATGATACACCACTCTGTCTCGTATCTACTTCTAGTAATACACTTTCTAGAGGTTTGTTGCGTGCCTGTATTTTTTAACTTCAAGGTAGACAAATTGGAGTCATTACCAAACGTGGGGGCATTACGGGTTGAATTAGCTATGGGAGGCGAATAACTACTCGGAGTGATCTATTTTGTTGTCCCTTCCGTCCTTGAACTTGGTGGATCAATATGTATGACGTGTATTACCGAGTGACTGTCTGTTGTAGAATGCAAGGTGATAAATAGCCCTCTCTCTCTGTACACATTTGTATTTAACTGTTTGCTAATGAATTAAATATAACGCATCTGATAGCTTTCAGTTGCGTTGGGAGTCTGACGTAATGGATGACGAATTTCATCGTTGTTTCAAATTACTCTTTGTTAACTTTTCTCTTTCGATGGGAGTCGAAATCAATGTAAGATTCAAGCAGTAAGTAATATGATTTATCGCTACTCTAGGAGGAACGGCGCTGCGCGGGAGGCGATGCGTGGAGGCGACTCCGATGCACATAACTTCCAAGAGTATACCTACAAGAAGATCACGCCCTGTGACGTCTGCTCACAAGTTCTGAGGGGTATGAATTATTATTTACCAGCTTTTGCCTACGACTTTGAGTGGATTCCGGTTATCGCGTTCCCGCGGAAACTACTGATGCATATTTTTTTCACATGTAGTAAATTTCTTCTTTAGTCTAATGGTTTAAGAGTGAAGATTTTATAAAATTAGTATACCTTTTTGATTAAACACAGGGTACTTACTACTACTACTACCTACTACTACTACTACTACTACAGCCTATTTGCGTCCCACTGCTGGGCACAGGCCTCCTCTCATGATGAGAGAACATCATTACAATTTTAAGTATTTAATAAAATAGTTACCAATAACACTATGTTTTATGTCTCACAAATAAACACTTCCGATAAAATATAAATTATGTGTATAAGTTTGCGTCTAATACCTATATTCTATATTCGACGGTAAGCAATTATGCCCTCGATTACAAACTAAATGGCAGTAATTAATCAAAATGAAGAACTTTGTATGTGGCTTACATTTACTGCTGAAGCTATACAGTCACGCAATTACGCACAATTGAATTCGGAATTAACATATTAATGTACCACAATGTGACTAGAAATAAAAGTTCATCAGTAGACACCGCCGGTACCTTGTACCGAGCTACACCGCAAACTGTTCGTGACTTGAGGTTCGACGAACCACCTTTTTTTACGTGACAGACACAAAATGCTTTTATTTTTTCTTTGTTCGTTTCTTAAATATGATTTTGGCCAAAATTTCATAGGTATGCTGTTTACAAAAACTGGCCAGTTACGAAAATTGGATTTTTAAAACTTTAAGCGGTCTGCATGTAGCCGGATTTTTTGTATTTAATAACTGTGAGTGAGACTGACTGCTATATTCCGGTAGGCGATAGATGATAAATAGGTACATATCAAAACTATAGCTGTGATGCTTTGTGACGTGTACATAAACGTGACGTAAATATGCAAGAAAATGCTCATTAAGGCCAGTTTTGAGAAATATTCGGAAACTCCATATACTTACCTACCTAATACTATCAACTGTTAGTAAGTAGCTATAATCTTATCCACAATGGTATGTCATCCATTGACCTAGTAAAGATCTTTTCACTTCACATGCTCTTAAAATGTTACTTTAGTCTCTGCACATCGGGACTAAAGCTCTTTTTTAGTCTCTAAGTAATTTTTTTTTAATTTACATTGGAAACCCGCCTAAACAGCCAACCACAGAGTTTGTGAAAGGAGGATTATCCCCATTTCCAGTGAACCTAGACCATTTCTAGGGCGTGAAAAAACGATTTAATTTCGTGAAACACGATTTAATGATTACGAATACTCTTGTTTTATTAAAAGTGAATTCATTTAATAATGCATGACCCAATTAGTTTTAAAATATATTAATAGTATTCAAGTTTGAATCTGTTGGCTAAATATCATTCAAACCGTCACGTGATAAAAAACAGGTCAAGTGCGAGTTGGACTCGCGCACCGAGGGTTCCGTACCTACAAACTTGATGATGCAAATTTAACAATACAAACTTATTATTTGCGGTTGGTGAAGTAGACACGGCTACTGCGCCAACCGCAAATGATAAGTTTGTATTAGTAAATTGGCTTTTCTTGCACCAAAATATATAATATTTACGGTTATCAGATTTATTCCTGTACGTGTGCTGTAAGACCTTGCTTCTGGCCAAATTTCATGATTCTAGGTCATCGGGAAGTAGCCGGTTATCTACTTTGTTATATAAATATCGTAATTTTGTATGGAACTTCGTTTTTTTTTCCTCGCATTGGAAGTGAAAAGCAGAGTGTTTAACGCGTGACTAAACAACCATAATGACACTCGAACTATAGCCACCCTCGCTCTGCTCGGGTGGCTAAACATCTCGTGTCATAATGGCTTGTTTTAGTCCCTTGATAAACAATCTACTATTTGTGATCAGCCCTTCCGTAACCTTATATTGCAACCAAGGGCAAGAAATCTTTTCCCAGAACGTGACTAAAGCCATTGCCAATCTTGTAACTTCTATGAATGTTGACTCAGTGATGATTCATGTGGCATTAAACTGAAAGAAGTAAGTTTGCAGAAAGGTCATAAGCATGACTTTAACTTGTAGACTGTGTAAAATAAAGCGGAGGAACATTCCGCTTTCTGCCTTTAACATACCTCGTATTCAGCCCTTTGTCCTTTGTCGTTGAACCATGAAAAAATATATTCATAAAATTTCAATAATTATTATTTATGACTATATAAGAGGGGCGGCTGAAAAGTAATCTACCTAACAATGAAACAAAAGACTGTCGTGGCTACTTTTATTTTTATTTTTCTATATAGTCCCTTGCTAATGAAATGCAACTGCCAAACACACGTAACATACGCTGTCTGATCTCCGAAGGCGTATTCCCTTCTTTATTAAAAAACTTAATCACCGCACGCTGCTCTATTTTATTCATTTTCACTTTTTCTACCGAACATCGAAACAATTGTAGGAGACAAATAAACGTGATGCAATAAACAAATGAATGTAATAAGTACATTTTGAAAATAGAATAACAAACGAATATAAATCCATACCAGCCAGCATTATTTTTGTATATATTTCTGACCAAGGAGATTACTTATCAGCCGCCCCTCATACTTACTATGGTTAAATACCTAGTTACTATCAAGTTGCATCGTGGCATCGATATTCACAGATGCTTGGTACTAGGTACAATTAATAGCAGAAAAAGTAAAGTAATTACGTTCAAAACAAGGCTCTCTGGGGCCTTGATTGGTGTTTTTGTATGACATAGACATAGACATTTATTTCTCAATATCAAATTACAGCATATTTTACATGTCAAAATAAGAGACTTTCACATTGAGATCGTCAGAAAGAACACAAAATAAAAATAAAATGAAAATCAGGAATAAAATGTTTCACCGTTTTAGGATCGTCTTTTTATACTAAAATAAAAAATAATGTTAACAAGTAATAGGATTAATATGTCAATGGTAAAGGCAAACGAGCGCTCAGCCCACCTGATGGTAAGGGTCACTGCGGCCCATGGACACAGAAATCCTATGATCATAAGATCTCGAATGCGTTGTCTACCCTGAGGTCTAAGATAGAACCTGGATGGATGGGCCTCTATGCCAGAAATTTAACCGGCTGCCTTAACTCTCAACCAACGCAAACCTAAAATTGTCCCAAGGATAAATAATTTTGGTCCATTAAACTTAACGCCACCGTCATAAACGCTAATATGAATGTTGGCACTTCAATTAGGGCCACCGTATTCCTGATCACGAGTTGGCGCCACTGTCGTGGTGGTATCAGCTGTCGATATCAGAGAATGTCATTAGGTACCAAAATACAACAGTGTTAATGTCACTGTGACCTTTCCGAGATTAGAGAATAATAAGCTAAACTGGCAACACTGCGCGACACCTTACGCGACTGCTTAAGCTCTAGCAGCCATTTCATTCGCAACGACCCTGATTGTCGTGACGATGAAACGATGTTGTCTTTTCGCAGGGCACACGCGTCAGGGGCTCCGCTGCCGGCTCTGCAAAATGAATGTGCACACCGACTGCCTGCCGCAGGTCGGCAAGTGCCAGACCAAGTCGCGCCTGCTGCGACGCCAGAAGAGCACCTCCGAGATCGAATCCCATCGAGTCGCAGAGACCTTCGATGAAGAGAGTAAGCGCACCTTTCGTAAAATCTGAACAAAAGTATTGGACCTATATTGATTAGTCGTGAGGAAAACTTTATATTTTTGAATATTTTACGATTAACTTACGCCTGCCTAAGGCTTTTATGCAGTAGTTTAAGTACGTACTAATTTTGCTTAGATCAGGCTTTCAGAAGTCATGGTAAGTCCACTGTATGAGGCATTTATAGGCAAATTTTTCAATACCTCTTAATTGGCTAAACACATTATACGACGATACAGCTTTCAGCGACATACTTCATCACATATACGTAGGGTTGCCAGATGGCCGGAATTTAGCGGGATTCTCCTGAATTTTATTGTGGCCTCCCGACTCCCGACAAAGTAATAAATCTCCCGAAAAACTACTTCTGTTAATAAAACAATAATCTTAAGTTCTTAATTGTGATCAAGCGAAACATTTCTCCGTTCCGCGTCGGCGTAAAATTGATAAGTCTTCTTTAATAGGAAAAAGTTTTTTCGGCTAAAAAAGTTAGGTACTTTTATTAAAGTTTGAAGGTGGTTTTAATCTTATTAGGATTTTTTTTGTTTCTCCCGACCGAAGTCCCAAAATCCCGAAAAATCGTTTTTTTCTCCCGATAATAGGGTCACTACATCTGGCAACCCTACATATACGCTACACGATCATGAAGCTTGCCAGCCACACTATACGCAAAAACACACCGCAGCTACTTTAAACTGTAGTCGAGCTAACCTGACGTTGTCCAGGAGAGGAGGACGGCTGGCTGCCGGGACAGAGACTCACCAAGATCTCCTTCAAGGGGTCTGTCGAGTTCGATGATGATTTTGATAGCTGCTATGACGAGGGTACAGTATGAGCTGATCTGTTAGGAGTGACCCCTCTGCACTTTACCGAGTCGAGCATTCGAAAACACTAACATCCCTCTACAGATATACCTTCGTTCCTCACAAATAGTTGTGCGTAGAAAAACATATTACCTACTAACAAATAATACTTTTCCAGCCTAATCCGAGCACATATGTTATAACTCTCGAGTTTCATGTCACGATCCTGGT
>OZ020276.1:9069763-9265433 GCA_963971205.1 Aethes cnicana | reverse complement strand
ACGCTCTCTCACTGTCTCACAGCTGCGAAATGAGCTTTGTTTGTCCCGTCCTCTCAATGGATTATGGCCTCGTATCCGATGTGTGTTCGATCGTTATGTTCTTATTATTTGTTTTGCGTTTGCTGTGTTAGTTTAGTTATTAGGACTAAAATAGACGAAGCTCGGCAATACCTACACTTTAGTTGCTTGTACAGGATTTTTCATTTCATGGAAAGCCAATTAAACAACATTATGATTCTCCGAATATCTAACCTTCTTATTTTTATGTTTACCCATATCATTTATTTTTCACATTAAATTTTATTTATTCTGTTTATTTGTGTTCATTTCATTTATATTTATTTGTTTTTGTTTGTCCGTTATAATTGCAGAGTATGAGGAGACCCCTTCGCGGCCATTCGGACAGCCGCTATGTTTCGTTAACGAGAACGGCGATCCTCCGCCTTCGATTCTTAAAGCCACGGGCAGCGTCCGCAAGAAAAAATGATCCCTTCCCTCCAACATCTGGACAGGGTCAGACATATCGCGATAGACGCGGGCGTCGAGTCGCCTCCACGCAGCCGCTTCTCGGACTCTCTAGTTTCAAACCCCGAAGCGCCCCGCGTACTGTGATATGTATATTGTTACTTGTTACAATAAAAATCAGAACTGAGCAGCTTAATTTTATTCTGGTTACCCGCTGACATTTTCTATGTAAGTGGTGCATGGCTTGGCGGCGTGCTCACGATTGCATGTGTTTTTATATCGGCGATACACATTGACACAGAACTGCTACCACTACCTACTTCTTCTACTTGCACCCACGGATAAATATTACTTGTCAGGATTCAGAATGAATGTCTCTCTACTTTTCGACAGTTGAAGGGATTTTAACAGTTTTCTCTAGAGTGTCCTCACGCGAGCAACTAACTCAAGCTACACGCAAAGTATCACAACCATTGTTTGACAAACTCAAACCGACTAACATCCTGATTTGGTTGGCTTTCTTAACACCGTCCTTTCACTGTTTTTCTTTAGTTTTCGCTGACTTGACGTTCCTTTATACCGCTTTTACAGGGAGCTACGAAGGTCTGAGTTAATCCAGCAGTGTGAAACAATAATACACTGGTTCCTGTTTACTTTGTCCATACAGGGTCGATGAAGAACTCCAAGAGTGCCCAAATGTTGAGGCAGGTCGACCGCGCCAGTCCATTACCTGGTACCATTCACTGACAATCGTATATAATCGAATCCCCGTAGTATACTTGTTCATTCAAGATTCGCTGCATCGAAGAGCATTTTGCTGCCTCATCCATAAGACGTCACATTTATTTTCCTATATTTTCAACGAACGCTGCTGATGACGGGCCGAATAAATAGATTTCATTTAGTATCTAGTGAGAGTATTAACATCGCAACATGTATTGCCTAGTTAGGATATGCTTTCATCAGTAAGATAGTAGCCACCTAGCGTAGAACTTTTAGTAACTATAGGAGCAATTTGTAGAGTTACAAAATTCAAAACAGGTTTTTCAACTATTTTCTCTTTTATTATACTTATTTCTTCTTATTATTGTTCTCTTTTTCTATCCCATTCATTGTTACTAATGTAAGAAGTTATTAATCGTTTGCAACGCTTACGCACTTTTTATAACTGTCGTATTTTTTTGTATTCAATGCTTATCGTGTTTCAATATACCTACTTCGTTACAAACACGTTACATCTTTATCAATGTTACAATTTCTATAAATGTTCAATGTTTATAACTTTCCCATGCATTAACATTAACAAACTGAATACGTATTGACATAATTGCATTTTTTCTCTTATGAATCATTATGACTGTGACAGCTATTCGCTCGGGTAAGTGTATGCTCATAGTGCGTGACTGTTGTAGCGCCACACTCGCCGAGGCGTCAAAAGTTGAACCTTAGGATGAAGAGCCTCTCCCTGGATTCTCCGGAGTGCGGCGAGCTGCGCCGGCGGCCGCGGGACCAGCCCGCCCAGGGCAGCCGCGTCCTCTGTACGGACCAAACCCGTAACTATCCCGGGCCCACAAACCAAAGATCCCATACAAACGTTCACCATTCTCCTTGACTTATTGGATTACGATGCCGCTAGCATAAGTGTAAACTACGGCTTATAGGTAACTAGGCCTGGGCCAGCGGCTTGTAGACTGTAAAATACCACGCGCGTTTATCAACAAACTTTATATCTACTGATATATTAAAAAGCATGCTTTTGTAATGGTTGTCTTGTTTGTGTGGTTTACCACATCCTAAGTACCTATTCAAGAGTTTGAGAAGTTTGTAAATCTAAACTGAAACTAACTGAAGTAAGAATCTGACACACGTACAAAAAATTGTTGGTCTACTCAAGTTTTAGTATGCATTAATGAAATTATTATACCTTCGAAAATGCTAATATCAATGGATGAATGGTAAATGTTTCTTTATTGATTTTTAAATAAATGTGACATGTGCAGTTGTGCACTCTCAGATTTGGTCATGGATTTTTGGACTCGGGTATTATACCTATGTATAAATATGTGTATGTGAACCAAGCTATGTATTCGCACAAGCGATGTTCTCCTTACAGATCCCTCTAGCTTGGCTTGTGTGCGTGTGTGTGTATAGACGTTGATTGCTATTAATGTTTAGATTCTTCTGCGCCGTTTTGCGACGTGTCCAAGGCGAAGGCACCAGCCGTGTGTATGGATGAACGAATTATGAGCTGCGCTGTGTATGAAGTCATACATCGAAATCGGGCGGCGAAAAATGCTAGCGGCCGTGCTTGTTGTGTTCATGCGATAGAAACTAAAATACGATTTTGTGTGGCCTATGGCGCTGTGACACACTCCAATTTTTCTAGTCATTTTTACTGATTTTGAAATCACGTGCTCGTTTGATGCCGGGCCGATTGCGATGTATGCTGTGCTGATGATAATCGTTACTGAGCAACTCCATCATTGCCATATCGATCATCATCATACCATACCGTCATTACCATACGCTCCTTGTTTTATGTTTCAAATTGAGAGACTAATTATAAGAATTGGTTATTAATGATTGTTGCATGTGTTCATGATTTATATCTTTTCCGTTTCTAGGTTCGAGCAGAGCACTTTGCATGAAGCACGGCTTTACTAGGATAAATAAGCATATAATACACAATTACACCACACGTTCGTGTACGTTTCTTTGGATTTTCGTGATGACAGTGTATCAGTAAACGAAGTAGCTGATATATTTTAAACTCTACATTGCAAAATTCAGAATATACAATGTTGAAATAAATATTCAAATGATCTTTTCGATCCCTCCGGCAAAATGTTTTTAAAATCGCTGACTCCTCAGCGCCCGACGTCGTAGCGTCGATAAAACGCCGCACTGCACTGTAGCGTAAAATGCACACTGATACTAAAAAGCTTTTTACGTCTTTACGTACCAATATATTTTTACAGTTTTTAAGTATACTTTTTACAGTTCGTAGATCGTTCATTACTCGTTATTATTACCTACACTGATTAGTGATTAAAAGAGTTTAATTTGTTGAGAATTTTAATCTATCTACTAAAAAACTATACAGATCATTCAGGTTCTGTTCCCCACATTATTCCAGCTATCAATCTTACCTATTTCATAGCTAAATAACATGCCATAGATAACGTACTTTATTATATCCATAACACGTTGTAATATGAACCAAGGGTAAAAATATTCATTACCTTACGACCGCTTATCGATTTACTGATACACCGTTATTTGTCTATGGTACAATATCTAGATAAGAAAACGCAATCTAATAAGACACTCTAGTTTTATAACAAAATAACTAATAGTAACTAATGGATGACAACGCGAGAATATCACGTTTCATGCATAAACATGGAAATTGGTTGACATTATTCGAGGCTTTTTTTGCTGAGAATGTAGAGTAACAGTAGGTATTCAACAGCAGATTGTGATAGAGGTTGGCCAATCGTTTTACCAGGAGGTTTTCTTGAAGATGATTTTGATGCTAAGTGCCGCACATCGTCATTACCAATTTCGCAGAGAAAAACCCTTGAAGATCGCGAATGAATAACCGACTACAATGAGACTGCAGCTCCTTATTTATGACTCGCTTAGTTAAGATTAGGTTATCTTAACGAATATTCGTTCCTAATTTCACATCTTCTAAAAAGTTATAAGAGAGCCTCGGAGAACCATTTAAAATGGGGCTCCACAGGGAGCTAGGGAAGCGCTTGAGGGAGGCAACGGGAGACCCTCGCGCCGGCAGCTTTCTCGCGCAAAGACTGGCTATTGCCATACAGCGAGGGAATGCTGCCTGCGTGATGGGAACCCTTCCGAAAGGCCCTAATTTAGGTTTTTAGGTTATTTTTTTAGCTTTAATTTTTCTTATTTCTGTAAATTTAATGCTATTTGTAGTTTATTTTTAATATTTTAACTTGTTCTTTTCTGAATAAACAAATAAATTTAAAATACCATACCTATGGATCTATAGCATTAGGTTGATTTCAAGTAAGAACTCAATGCTAACAAGTTTTGTATGACACTTGCCATGCAAAATATGGATGTAATGATGACCTGTTATACCTAATCGAGATCGATCTATTAAGTTGTACGAATTCTATCAGAGTCATATCCAATCTCAAGCATGTTCTTTACTTATGTTATTTAAATTCATGGTGTAGAGATGCACGACGCACGTGCTTGACATTTGCAAAAAAATCGTTTTGTGATGGACTGAACCCTCATTAATTCCATTCCTGCCTGTGTTATGTAATTATGTTCAACAACGCATTCCATGCATCTACCCGCATTCGCTAAAACCACACGCCCTTAATTCATACGACCATCCGAGAATAAGGTATTCATTAATATGTTGAAGTTCTAATGAACTCTCCATTAATTTGCCCTAATATAATTGCGGGACTCATTTTCATAATTTAGAATAAATCTGAATGATTGAAGGGTACTTTCAGGCCATGAGTTCCGCTTCGTGCCTTGATCTCTTTGAAATTATCAATTTTGAAATCATAATATTCGTACAGTCACGGACTTTAATCGATAAAGCCACTTTGCAGCCTTGTCAATTTTGTAGTACATGTACTAAGCGTTCACGTTATTGGCAAGTCACAGGTATAACAGGAAAAACTGCAAGCCTCATCAATCAAAGACAACCTGTAGCACGACACAACAAGTAGGTACTTAGCCGTTGACGAGTCTATTATTGCTTAATCCACGCGCCTTCTAAGCCTAACTTGCACCAAGCCGCTAACCTCGGGTTAACCGCTTAACTCAGATTTATTTGTATGAATTTGACGTGGGTTAAGAGGGTTTACTCCCAAAGCTGGCAACGTCGCAAATAGCTGTCAAATATTTCATTGTTTTCATTAATTTATGAATATTACTGAATGAAAATATGAATTGTCGCTCTATGGTTGAATAAAACCTTAAGTATGGATTGCAACAATTATCCTGGGAACATGAAATGTTTAGGATTCCGGAAGTGCTATCTTTTGAAAACTTTCCATCTCATTTTCCATGCGTTTTAATGTAATCTTATCATTTGAATGCTTAACCAACAAATATAAAACGAGACGCGTCATTCAACCATAGAATGATAACTCCTTCTTTAATTCAGTAATATTGAGAAACTAATGAAAACAGCGAAACATTTGACAGCTATATGCGACGTTGCCAACTTTCAGGATAAACCCTCTTAAGAGGCTAACCCGAGGTTAGTGGTTTGGCGCAAATGGGGCATAGTTGTCTAAACCTGTAAGTTAAGTGGCATCACAAGTAGTACCTACACTCTCGGATGGCCGTGCCAATAGACGATTGCTGTCAGTGTGTTCCTAAGTCAAAACCGTGCTGGTTTTAGCGCCGTCCTCACCGGTGCACAGCAGGCGGCTGCTGAGCGCACGCGGCGGCCGCATGAGCAGCGTCGAGCTCCCCGATGAGCCCGATAAGAGTCTGTCTTCGAACAGCGCCAGCCCCTGCCCGTCACCCGTGAAGCAGACTGGCGTAAGTGTACCAATATGATCACATACCTAGAACAAGTAGTTTTTTTTATTTAGGTAGGTAAGGGTATACGGCCCACCTGACTTGAAGTCGCAATATTTGGCAGACTGCGGCACCATTCGTGACAGTAATTGATTTCATAGAGAATGCCAAAACGTCAAGGTGTTAAAACTGAACTACTGTCTAGTTCAATTTGAGCGCCGTGACCGCATTCTAGATCACCGCCATAACATCGGTACTTACTTACTTATATAGTGTGACTGGACTTTTCATACGTTCGTTCCTGTACTTCGCGGCGGAGCACTCTGAATTCTAAATAGGTATCATATTCTCGTTTCAGAAGCACCAGCGTCTTCTCCCGACGAACCTCTACGTGATTCTGTACAACTTCAAGTCGCGACACGCTGACGAGCTGGACCTCAAGGCCGGGTACAAAGTGACCGTGATCGACACCTCGGACCCTGATTGGTGGAAGGGCAAGTGCCTGGGCAAGATCGGCTACTTCCCCTCCAAGTATTGCACCAAGCTGCAGGCTGGCGAGCGGCCGCTGCAAGTGACGCATAATTTACAGGTGTTTTTTTTATTAGACGACTTTTTAGTAAATAAGTAGGTACAACTGGTGAAATGTCCTCTCAACTAATCTATGTACTTAGTAGTTCTTACTGTGTAGTACAATTTCTTACAAACATATTTTTTTCCATTTTGGAATGAACCAGCAGTAAGTATACAACCACATAAAGGTGCGGCTGGTCGACCAGTTTCAAAAATTTACGCTTGCAGCGAATCGTCTACGCCCGTCCGTCCGCCTTCGAATGAGGGACTCGTGCAAGCGATTGTGGCCCTTGAGGTGGCACACTGCCGGTACATGCGACTATTTGGATTCTTGACAAATAAAAGCATTATTTTTTTACAAAAAACGTGAAAAATATTTATAACTTACGCTGGTAAATTCTAAACAATTTTACCTACTTCAGATATTGGCTACTGACGAGTGTATGATTAAGTTTCGATAGGTATACCTATTGAAAAATTGGTTAATTCTTGTAATATGTTACCAAAGCCGTTTATTAAATTGTGCTGGGGCTCTATTCGAAACGGTACATAGGGATTATGAGTGTCCCTATACCTAAATAGACTACATTTTCTGCCTATTAATAATAATAATAGCCTTTATTACTGAAAATCAAACAGTTACATTTTGTATTTTTTTTTCACGTTTCTTCTTGGCAAAGGCCTTTTCCGGGATAAAAAGTAGCCTATGTCCTTTCCCGCGACTCCAATTATCTCCGTACCAAATTTTATCTCAATCGGTCCAGCGGTTGAAACGTGAAGAGGTAACAGACAGGCAGACAGACATAAAGAGTTACTTACTTTCGCATTTATAATATTAATATGGATTTACCTGACATGTATGTCCTGTATTGCGACATCAATGAATTCATTTTATTTTCATCATCATCATCATCATCATTTCGGCCGAAAGACGTCCACTGCTGGAGATAGGTCTCCCCTAAGGCTGGCCACTCAGACCGGTCCTGTGCTACTTGCTTCCACCTCGACCTTCACCACCTTCGTGCACCTTCGTGCTTTATTTTCATACTTATAATATAACTACTAAAACGAGAAATTCCAAGTACTTTTGTCAATAACGGTAAATTGAATACAGCACGACACAAATTAGAAGGCGCGCGGTGAAGCACTTAAGTCGTTGCCGCAGAGTCTATTATTGCTTAATCCACGCGCCTTCTAAGTTGTGTAAACCTGTACTTACTTGAAGAAAAGGCACCCACACAAAACCTTTACGCAACCAACTGGTAAGTATAACTTTATGGGGCGTACGAAAAATAACGTGGGTGGAACTTGAATAGGTACCCTCGCTTCGGGTCTATTTGCATCAAGTTACTTAAGGCTTCATTTTGTTGACTTGTGTAAGATTCAAACTTTCATTATGATACGTAGGTAGGTATATGTGTTATTTCTTACTCTTATATATACATAGGCAAAGGCAAGGTTCTACCCGAGACTTCATGTGGAATTCGGTGAGAACGTTCCAGGGATATTAGCCCAAACCCTCTCATGATGAGGGGAGGCCTGTGCCCAGCAGTGGGACGCAAATAGGCTGTAGTAGTAGTAGTAGTAGTTCCAGGGATAAGATATAGGTGTGTTAACTATTTGTTAAAACCCGTGTTAAAATCTAATCGAGTGTCGTAATGTAAATAATCCGACATTGTTTTTAACCGACTTCAAAAGGGTTTTTTTATGTGTGTTCACCGAAAATAAATATTGTATGAGAATCTGAAGATACGAAGTTCACCGGCAAACTATAGTTTGGATACTTATAGTACAGCGTGTAACATTTAACCCACTAAAAACCTAAAAACAATTTGTTCAGAAGTAAGAGTAGAATCAATTGCACTATCTTTTAAGGTAGGTAAGGTAGGTACTCAATTTTGGAGCTGATATCTTCAACCGATTGACCTGAAATGTTGTATACACGTTTAAAAATACATGGTTAGAAGTGCTACATTATTCTAAATCCAACATGGCGGAACACCCAAGATGGCGGACGAGTTATTTTTGATGCATTCCTACAATATGGGTATCAAATGAAAGGGCTTGCTGAGAGTCTGAGTGTAACTTGAAAAATAAAGTAACGTGCTAAATCTAATATGGCAAAGTTTTTTTTTTACTTTCAATTTATTTATTTCCAATTTTTATCACTTGAATGCCTCATTCGAAACGACACCGAGTAGCTGACAGATATGTACTCGTATTAAACAAATGCAGAGTTACTATAACGTCGAACAAGATCTTAAAATTGTTGGTGTCAGGGATTGGAGACAAACTGTACTTAGCCAGGCTAAGGCCTACTCACGGCTGTAAAGCCTTAGATCTATCTAGAAAAGATCTATATAGAATAGAGTTACTATATCTGTATCTATATTTGATCTATATCGACTATATGAATCATCATCATCATCATTTCAGCCGATAGACGTCCACTGCTGGACATAGGCCACCCCCAAGTACCCACCGACTATATGAATATCTTTTGGTAATAATTAACGAATTTAAATTAAAACACGATAGGCTAAGTCAGAATAATAAATATCAGTTGGGGTGTCTGAGGTTTTCAGTAGGTTGTGTTACACGTTGTATAAACCACTTGGGCTGGCATAATGGCAAAAAACAACGCTTGTCTTCATCATCATCATTTCAGCCGAAAGACGTCTACTGCTGGACATAAGTCTCCCCGAAGTTTCGCCACTCAGACCGATCCTGTGCTACTTGCTTCCACAGGTTTCCCATGACTTTCGCGAGGTCGTCGCTCCATCTTGTTCAAGGCCTACCGACAGCTCGTCTCCCGGTTCGTGGACGCTACTCGAGAACTTTCCGGCTCCATGGGCCATCAGCAACGCTTGTCTTGAATATCGCAAATTCACAATGTCTTAAATTTCAAGGTATCCGACGGAGACAACGGCCTGATGTTACTCCGAGACCAGATCGTGATCCAAGTGGGTGACGAAGTTGACGGCATGGTGATGATCCGCTCAGGAGACAACCGGCAGGGTGTATGTCCGGTCAAGTTCCTGCAGGAGGTGTGACGCTTTAGGCGCTCCAACTACGATCTAATGACGGTAAGACTAGTCGTGATGTTTTGCTGATGTTGACTACATCGTGATTCAAGTGGGTGACGAATTTAACGGGATGGTGATGATCCCCATCTGTATATGGATTAAGTAGTTCTCAAAAAGACAGACGCAACTGATAACGCTCTTACCGTTGCTATTTCCAGAAACGCGGATCCTTTACTGAAGAAACTCACACGCTGTACGTTCCGAAAACTATACAAAGTGCTCCCGTGACGCCCTGCGAGAGCGAGGCTTCGACCTGGTCCGACCGGGCCTCCTCCAGCCGGCAATACTATGAGCTACCCTCAACTTCTGACAACGCTCGCTACCTCGATGGCCCTTCTACATCTGATAAGGGACGCTATGATGATGTTCATTTTGCATCGGATAAGGTTAGGTACAATGATAGGCCCTCGACTTCAGATAAAGCCCAGTACGAAGCGTCTATGGGTGGAGTTTGGTGGTGGCGCAGGCCTTTAGACGTCCGGAAAACGCAATGCAGGAGGTGCGGTGCGTGCTCTGCCACCAGACCCCTCAGAATGGTGCCCTGCGCAGGAGTCGCGCAGGAACAAGACGATCCCGACTGGGACAGCCGTCGTCCACTCATGTCGCGCGAACGCCCATTGCTCTTCTTCAGGCAACTTTTCATTTAAACGATCCATTACCCCATTACCAAAAACGGTACGCGCTTTTGTGAATAGGGACTTTGTTCGAAGGTTGTTTTTCGAAGGTTTTACGTCGTTGTAACGTTTCGGGTAATTGGTTTAAATTATACATAGACTTAGAAGCGCTTGCAGGGTCTTGAGTAACGCGTTTTTGCACTTTCGCTATAAGTTTCTGTGGGGATTTTGCAAGTTATCAGATGTTGCAGGCAATTGGACAGGCTTGTAGTTTTAATCCAGTAGTGTATATTATTTCTAAATTAAACAGTACTTCAGAAATGGCGACATCGGTGGCTAACAATTTTGGTTGAAATTGTTTCCATGTAATTTGTTTAAGTAGTTGATCAACAGGTAAATTGTGAATGCCATTTGGTTTGTGGACTCAAACCGTATTTTTTGTTCTTAATTGAAGTGTGAGGTTCAATTTCGTAAAGAACAAAAATGACAGTATGACTCCACATACAAACCGAAGTATTTGAGTTTGAACGCATACTTACATACTTTAGTAGTCGATTGAAAAGTTACGGCCTACCACATAATTGACATAAGACTTTAATTGTTTGCAAGCAAAATATTCCTTCCAAAGCAAAAATTATTTTATACCTGTCTATATTTATCAACTTATATTTGTATATTTACACCTGAAGCGAACATAATTACTTTCGTAACATATCATTTTTAAAATCATAGTTATTTATATATTGTGATAACCTAAGGTGTGATTAGTTAGCATATGGTTAAGGATAATTTTAATGATACTTTTTCGATGCGTTAACTATATTTGGTGGATAAATGTTATATAATTAATTATTGTATAGCATTTAAAAGCATATTTGAAAAATATGATTCCGGGCCCATTTATAAAGCTATATTTATCTTTACTTTAATATTCATGTATTTTACATGAATCGAGTTTACTACTTTACAGTAGTTAATTTAATGTGTTACGTTAACCTGAACCTTTGTATGCAACACTTATGCCTATCCCAGCGAAACAATTTCTTAAAAACATTATTCATTCAATAGCCATTTCAGTGAAACACTGCTGCCCATTTCATTCCTAGCATTAATTTTAGAAACGCCTGACATATAACAGTTATAACATTTTTAATCGAACAATCACTGAGCTAATGTGTTTCCAAAAACCGGCATACAACCAAAATTAGAACATTACCACAACGCAGTATGATAAAATGACTTTTTTGGCCATCACTCTCGTACTAGATTTTGTATTTTGAATGTTCTTATTTTAAATAATAATAAATTATCCTGGAAGAGGAAGGAACGTCCTATATTGGAGAAATCAATCGCACGGACTTGCGATGTTTAGGTACTGAGAATCAAGACGAATTTTCAAGTAGATATTTAGATAGATTTGTACGACGTGTAGAAAGTAAGTGGGAATGACCCTGGCTATCATGACAATGACTGACGAATGTCTGTCAGCATGGACACCATAAAGTGGTGCGATTTATAAAGATATAACAAATGATTATTATTCGGATGAATAATTTTGCAATGTCAAATCGCGCATTTCTATTTCCCTGAATACTTTATCAAAAGGGGGATAAACTCTTAAGTAACTTAAGTAACTGAGTGTTACTCAACTGGGTAGTAACTAAATAATTACGACTACTTAGTGACTTAGTAGTATACATACCTAAGTAATAACCTTCTTTTTTTAGTCGGTTAAAAAAGGACTATCCGAAGGTTAGATAATATCATCTTCAACGGTTACAGACACGGTATTTGTGATATGAATTCTCTCAAGATTCTGAAATTACAAATATGATGATATCATTTAATTTATGCAAATACATGACTTTACTTTTGCTTGGGTTCTTAGGTACTTGATCGCATAAAGTGATTGAAATATATGAGTTCATTGCAATATTTTTAAATTGATATTTTCGTATTAATTTTGAAGAACGTAAATTTTTACACTACCTATTTACTAAGTTTAAACTGAATTCTAATTTTTAAACTGTTGTATGTAAATTTTCCTGCTTTTTATAACTATATAGTATCTACTTATTATGCATTCCCCAATATTGAAAAGAAGAGCTTGGATGACTATCATTGGGCAATGCACCGGAAAGTAGGTAGGTTATTAGTGTTATTACACGGCAGGATTTTCAATACTTACTTATTCGAAGAGGCGCTTACATTTTCTAAAACCATTTTTCACAAAACCTGACCTGCTGAGAGGTAGACAAACTTATATTTTCGGACAGACGTTCATGATAAATATATTCTTTGAATCATTTGACCGAATTACGAGACCAACACCATTTGCCTTCTCATACATTCTTAATAACTGGGATGATTACAATTTCTTGATTTATTTCTAATAAAAAAATGTGTCCCAGGCCACAATGCTGCGGTTTTGCTTATGAAATCGGTATATCTATATTCGTTAGTTATAATTTAGTGAGTGGATTGCACCATGTACCTATTTATTAGCCAAAGCACTAGATAGACCTACGTTCGATACTGGACTAGTAGATGGAAATATTAAGAAGATAATATGTAAATGTAATGTTTAGAATTGGCCACATGTGTAATGTTGTTGTTGTTACACTGACATAAAACCATTAGTTCCATTCCAACTCCGAGTATTTCGGGAAGGTTGAAGTGTTCAAAAATACATGCTTATGCAGAGTCTTATTTCTATTTCACTACTTCTTCTTCGATATAATTATCCAAACATTTTAAGTATGGTAGCGTAAAATACTTGATACGTTTTCCTGCTTACCGACTCTGCAGGCTCATGCTTTTGGCCACTTGGCTGGAGAAGCGGTCGTCATAGGGATCGACTTAAAACGAGTGGCCCTTCAAGTGCAATGAATAATTCTAGGAAAAATAACTGACAACTCCCTAGATTTATTTGAAAATTTGTAAAGAGAGTGAAAAATGTCGTCCCGGCTGGTTTTCAAAGTTAGCCTGCACTCTTCTCTGCAGTTCGGTAGTTTTCCTACTCATACCCCCCTGAGCTGATTCCTCTTCAATCAACATACCTAAGCCATTCCAGCTTCATCTGAAGCCGAACATTTACATTAAAAATACGTACTTTCTACGGTACTTCGTCTGCCGCACCAATCCATTTATAATGTGCGAGGTATCAATGCCGTTAAAATTTCATTTAACACAAACCGTCCCCCGATGTTTTAAATTAAATGTACGTGTAAGTATAATATATACAATTAGAGCGTATCGTAACATAGGCGTAACGTCAACGTACCTAATGAGTAAGGAGATTATTTACAATACGATTAATGTAGTTAGATGGAGAAAACGTATGAATGTGATACCTACGAAGTTCCCGAGTTGTGAAATGTGAAATACCTATCCTGAATCCTTTAAATGGTTTTGTTTGTAACGGTTTTTGGGCGAGCACTTTTCGAATTTTCTTATTTACTAATAGAGGTACGGGGTAAAGCAAAACGTTGTGACGTAATTTTACCCACAGAATGGCTCAGTAAATTCGCTGTCGCGGTAAACAATGGTTAATGATGAAAAAAAAACATGGGATTCTGGTATCGTTCACACTAGTGAACGATACCAGAATCCCATGTTTTTTTTTACTAACAGAGAATAACCTAAAATACATGCTGAGAATCTATAGCTGATTCTGTGTGTAAAATATCGTCACAACGTTTTGCTTTGCTTAATAATATACTTGTTAAGAATTTGAGTACCTAAACATACTATGGATACATAAATAATATTATTATAAAGATGGTTAATGCAATAGGAGTCCCTATTAAAAAAATGGTCCCATGAGATAATCGAGACAAACGGTACCTATCCTATGTTATTTCAAGGGTCTCAAACTATCACCACGTGCCAAAATTTGTCAAAATCGGTCCGACGTCAAAGAATAATAAAAAATGTATGGGTGGTTTAATACTCTATAGAATTATTTTGGAAACGGAATCTATGGATTTTTTACCCAATTGTTTAAAGATTCATTTAATAACCTGGCATTATTAATTTTGGCATAATAATTTCATTTTATATACTTACTTTACTTACATACTTAGGCGCTTTAGACTTTTGAAAACTTTAAAGGATTTGGGATATTAAAGGCATTTCCGTAACGCACTAACTACATTCTCTTATAGGAAGATTGTGGACTAATCAGAAAAATATTTATATTTACTGAATTTAAATATGTGAAATGAAAAATATATAACACACATGATTATAAATCATTACCTGTATTTTTCTGTGAAAAGGAAATATCGTATATAATTGAATGTACCTATTTAAAAATATATAGTTACCGGTTTTATAATAATATAATAATAATAATATCCATTTATTTCAGAAAGAGATCCATAGTTGGTTAGTATACAATTTCTTAAAAATATGTTGGTAATTAAATTATTTTTTAAATTAAATTCACATAATACATTTAAATAAATATACATTCAACCTAAATTATCTTATATAAATTACCCCGTGACTCCATGTGGAGGTAGTTCCAGTGCCTCATCATGGCACCAGATGGGGCGTCCAGACCAACTGTAGGATGCTGTTGGGACTGTCGCGCACGCGCTGCATCAGGGAGGCGGTTCTTTTGCGTACTATGGCTAACGTGACCATACGTCCCGCTTGCTTTGGGCGGGATTGTCCCGCTTTCAGGCTGTCTGTCCCACTGTCCCCAACGAGAACATAAATGTCCCGCTTTTACGAATAAACCTTTATACATACTTAATTACTTGCCTACATTAATATATCGCGAAAGACGGCAGCGCAGCGTAGACGCGGGTTGACAGTCAGGAACAAGCGAGAGCGAGCGACTGACATGCGAGAACGGGATAGACGATAAATGAAGCGAACAAGTACATCGCACCGTCGTGCAAACCGATACAAGGCCACGAACACTCATACATTGAACGTTTTGAAAATAGTACTGCTTAACAGTTGTTTACGTAGACGGCAATGTATTTCGGCCTCAGTTCAACTCATCGACTTACGAACGAATGTAAAGTGGGTACTTAGTAAGTAACTTACGGCTAGCATTCTTTTGTTACCTACATTTATTTAGTTTTTTATTTAGAAACTTACCGAATACTTACTTATCCCAACTTCTTATTGTATAAATCTAATCTGGCTGTTATGTTTCATGATAAACCGTTGAACCGATTTTGCTATAGCAAAGTAGTTTTTTGTTGCGAAAAATATTATTTTTAGGGTAAGTTGGTGTAATAATTAAGATGCCAGTGAGGGTAAGATACCACAATAAATTATTTAAAGTCATTTTTTAAACCATAATTTTTATTTTGCACTTAAATGTGACATCTTAAACCGACGTACCCTATACATGTAATTTTTTAAATACAAAATTCAGTAGGCGTCCCGCTTTGACACGAAAAAAAAATGGTCACGTTAACTATGGCCCAAAAGCCGTCCGTCCGCGCCTCCGCAAACATTCCTGAAGCTTTATGGACTTAATTATCAAGTTAGGAAACTATACTATTTTTTTTATGTGTGTGAAGAAAGTTAAACATTATACTTTAGAATAACCTGTGCGGGTAACTGTAATTACACAATGGAAAAAAAAATTAAGGACTTTATGTACAAAAAAGTACATAAAGTCCTTAAAAATAATATTTTCTTTTTAAATAGGTACTTCAATTCAATAAATAAGATGTCTAGTAAATTTAACTACCTTAGTGGCACGCAAGTAAAACTGTGTCCAAAATGTTAATTTATAATTTTCTTTAAAACTACGATTTTTGGAATAAATACCGAACCAAATTACTATCTACTAAAAATACCTACATATTTATGTATTTACGAGTATTATTAGACTATGCATAGTACAGCCACTAAGATTCCCAAGTGAGATGTTTATTATACATGTAGGTAATACAAGTTAATAGTTATATTTAGGTTATGAATGTGTTCCTGGTCATTAATTAAATTTGATTTACAGTGGAATTAGTAGAGTAACGTTAGCCGTTTAATTAGCCGGAACCCGCTTCCAGTCAACCGATTTTCTTGTTTTTTTTGTATTGCATAGCTAAAAGTATAACGAAAAATGTTCATCCATCAAATTTTGCCGATCTTTATTAAAACCATTGTTAAAAAAATAATAAAATGTGTTAATTTTTTGTTTTGAAAATTGAGGATTTTGACATTATTTACAATAAATAATGTTTGTATAGTAACTTAGATACCGTTTTAATTTTTTCTTTCAATAATAATAATAATCTTAAAAAAATAGCATAAGGGAAGTTTTTCAAAATGTTATGCATATTGGACTAAAATCGGACAAAATATGGGTAAAATGTCACGTATTGATAAAAAAAGGCCAATATTTATAGAAAAATACTTATATAATTTCATTGCCAAAAAATAAATATTATGAAGAAGTTGTCCCTCTTTGAATAGCTCTATCTCCACAATCAATGGACCCAGAGACATCTGATTTACTTAAATAGCAGCTCATTATTTTATCTTTACAAAAATATAACAAAGGTACCTGACAAACGCTTGCTTAAAGTCCATTTTTTTACAGAACTTTGCAATTTCTCAAGGAAAACGGAGTGACGATGTCACGGTCAATTTTCTCCGAAACTGAATGACCGAATAAGTAGAAATTTGGTACACAAATGTAAATTAATGGCCCGAAAACGGAACGTAAATTAATTAATTTTGAAAATAGAAGTCACCTATGGGGATTTAATTATGTTCTTTTTTTTCAACTTTCGCTAACTATATTATATGACATGTCAAATTAGTAAGCATCTCCGAGTATTTCGGGGATTGGGGGTGTATTTTTTTTACAATTTTGAGATAACTGATTTTGAATCTATTAAAGAAAATTCTCTTTCCTGTTAATTCTGACACCACTGGCCTAAAGCTTATTTTTTTACATAGAATAGTTCTGAAAACCCTCCTCATCTGGAATACGTTGTACCGCATCCTTTAAAATAAAATCAATGAAAACGACGAAAACAAAATCCAACCTTCTTTTTTTAATCTAAAGACTTCAGATCGGCAAAAATAAATGGGTAAACATTTTAATTTATTTTTGGTAAAGAACACAATACAAAAAAAAACACGAAAATCGGTTCACTGGAACTGAGTTCCGAGGTATAAAGCTTACGTTACTCTACTAAATGTCCTTTCTCCCACTAAATAAAATATTTAATGTGCGTATTTTCTCAAAGCTTTACAAGTGGAAACAAGATAAGGAAAATAAGATAATTCAAGCAAGCGTTAAAAATAATCACCAACACATTACCTATACACGAAAGTACACTATAGAGGAGAGAAGGGATATAAATAGGGCAAAATTATAATATATAAAAAAATATATATTTTTTCCGTCAGTACTTTCTGATTTGACTAATTTGTTTCTCGGCCAGTATAGTGATTAATAGTTATTTGTGCAACAAGAGAGCAAAATTGTTTTTTGCTTCGAGTGCCATGTTTGAGTCCTGAGCTAGCGAAAGATTCTATAGTTGAATCACGAGCGTTCAGCGAGTGATTCTAGTTTAGAATCTTGAGCTAGCGAAGGACTCAAAGGCACGAGAAGTAAAAGAAATTGCTCTCGAGTAGCACATACAATTTTTCACCTCAGTAGCGAGAACACATAAAAGGTACTTGCAAAGAATACTTACAACACGAAAAATATGAAATAACATTTCTTCTTCACTGAAATTATTACTTGAATTTCATGTTTTAAAAGAATTACTTTAGTTATCGAAAATTAAGAAGAAAGACATGATTTGACATGAGACAATGGCGGCAATTTTCCAAACGCATGTTCGGAAACTATAGTACTTGATGATAAATTTCGAATTTATTCGGTAATATTTGAAAACTTTGAGTTTACTTTAAATTAAAACTTTAGATTACAAATAACATAATTATATGAAATATAAGTCATTTGAAAATTGTAAGATTTTCAGAAGTTGAATCAACGTATAATTTTAATGTCTAAAAATACGGCGGTACTGATGCGTTGCGCGTATCCGAACGTTTCTAATTCAGTTTTTTTTTCTACGAAAACAGATTCGCAGTAAGACTTGCCTAGTATAATTCTACCTCTTTTCTTAAAGATATGAAAAGAAGAGAGCGGATAAAATCAAGATAGTTTGAATTATTAATAATTCGTAATTACTCGTTAGATGCCGCAGTATGAAATGACCATTCGCAGTAATGAAATTAAAAAAAAAGAAAAAGCGCGGAAACGATTTAACTGTGGCTGCAAGGCTTAGGCCTTTGCCTTTGCCTCATGGGATTGTCTGATGGAATAAAAGGATTAAAAAAAAAACAAATTAAAAAAATACTTTGTCTCACTGAGTGAAACAAACACGATTTTGCTCACTAATTTCTGACAGCAAAGTCTACTTGTTCGAGCTGCTGAGGTGAAAAAGGTTTTATTAGTCGGAGAAAGGTCTAGAATGAATTATCCAATGAGCTATTTGTACCTCCAGATCATAGATTAGGTGCTTGATCTCAACCCCTTTCTTAAAACAAGATTTTTAATATATTTATTTGCAATTTGATTAGATAGATAGGTATAATAGAATTGTAGATTTTAATTATTTGTACTTATCATGTTTCTCAGAGACATTAATAATTGTATTGTTTTTATTTTGTTTAAGCCCATGAGATGTTGAAAGGCACTAGTTTATTGTTTACTAAAAACTAGGTAGGTACACTTTTGTTGGTAAAATTAGTTATGTTAAAGAACCCTGTTGATTTGTATTGAAGTTTATAACGAGTGTTTTGTTAGATTGAATAAATATTGTGTCCCGAATGTTTACATTTATTTAACGCCAAAAGAGTAGGTAACCTAACTAGTTAAAACCTTTCCTTTTTTGCCAAATAGTTCCCACCATGTTCATTGGATCTGATTTTACAAGTAATTAATAAAAAGTTATCCCTTGTTAAGTTTAGGTTATCATTTATTAAATCTGTAAAGAGAACCACTGAACTTACTGGCTATGGAGGCGTTCAATCTCATATATCAGGCTTGGAGTGGTAAAGCATTCAAAATCTTATGATTCCTATGGACATACATATGACCACGGGATACAGTGACACCACTTTACCATCGGTGGCTTGTGTGCTAGTTTGTCCACCTCCTCCTCCTCCTCCTCAATCGTTTCCTCACTGCTGAGGATCATGACTCCGGCAGATACTCCTTGTGATGGTCTTCAATGTGCAGCGATCTTCCACCTGGTGCATCGTCGCAATTACGCATGTCCAGCTGGTTGGCGATCTGGTCCGGTCACCCGTTGGGACTCCTCCCTTCCCTCTGGGTCTTTTCCCTTCTGGCTAGCCTGCGACTAATTAGTCTCTTAAAATTGTCGGGATTTCTACGAGCTGACGAGTTTGCCCAACAATGCTTTAAAAAAGTATTTGCCACTTTTTCTTATCAGTATTGACTTACGTACAAAATATCTGAGATGTGGGCGCTAAGCGGTAACGATTGAGCCTTATAAGGAAGCTCAAGATCACTCAACGGGTAGTGGAGATTAGTAGGTATGCTCAGGATTTCTTCGCGTGACAGAATCAGAAATGAGTATATCTGCAGTAAATAATTAGGGTCACCAACCACATAGCCCAGCCCAAAGAATTGAGAAACTTAAGTAGGTAGGTGCCTAAGTGGCAGTGAGCGGGACACATTGCATCATTTTGAGTAGTCTCAACCCTGACAGAGTCAACGTCAATGTCGAAACCGATGCTCTGGTTCCTGTTGACTCTTATCATCCTCCTCTTGAGGTTGTGGTATCTTTACCCCGCAGTATATTTTCTTCCAAAACTCCAATATTCGCAGCCGATATGCAAGATACGGATTCCTGGAACTTCCGCAAAGCTGATTTCCAGGCTCTGTATAAGGAGCTAACTAATTTTGATTGGACCCCTATCTTGAGAAGTGGCGATGTCAATACTATAGTCGATTTATTTTATAACTGTCTTAATGAAAACATCTTTCAAAAATTTGTGCCAAAGAAAATCATTCGCGATAATAATTCCCATTACAACTATCCCAAGTGGTTCACTCCTGAAATTATATATTATATAAAAGTTAAACATTTCCATCTAAGAAAATTTAAAAGCGGAGGCTTGGACTTCAATCGAGTAATGTTTAAGACGTATAGGGCTCATGTTAAAGAATTGATAAATGCTGCTTACCAACATTACATGACCTCCATGGAAAACGAAATTTCGCAACAGCCGCGTACTTTTTGGAAGTACATAAGGAATAAGCGCAAAAATAACGGCGGTCAGAATGGGGTGTACAGCTACAATAATAAAGAGTTAGTAGGGCAAGAAGCTGTCAACGCTTTTGCCCAGTATTTTAGTTCCATCTTTCATGTTAATGAACCGCGTTTGGATGTCGAAACGGCCGAACAAAGTGCAGCTGATAGGGTTGGCACAGGTACGGTTTGCGTGGATCAACTCTCCGTAGCCGAATTACGTGCCGCTGTCCGGAAACTTAAATCCAGCTCGTCGCCGGGTCCCGATGGCATACCACCATTTCTTCTAAAAGATTGTTTATGTGCCTTGGAGAAGCCTCTTCTATTTATTTTCAACCTGTGCCTCCAGCAATGTATCTATCCTTCACGCTGGAAGGTATCGAGGGTGATACCAATCCCCAAGTGCTCCTCAAGGGATGTGGAAAACTTTAGACCAATAGCTGTACTATCTGTTTTTGGAAAGATCTTTGAAAGTATAATCAACCAACGTCTGCTTTCTCAAATTAATAAGTTGTTGCATGACAGTCAGCATGGTTTTCGTGCCGGTCGGTCTACCACGACCAGCCATATAAACTTATTGGACTATGCTATTTCTAAAATGGATATGGGTTTGCAGATTGACGCGGCCTATTTTGATTTCAAAAAGGCATTTGATCTAGTGGACAATGACATATTGTTGGCTAAACTTTCTTCCTTCGGGTGTACCCGTAAATTTCTCAAGTTCATGTCAAACTACCTAGGAAATAGGAAACAATATGTCCAGCTTGCGGGTTTTCGCTCCGGGGAATACTTTACTCGTTCTGGCGTTAGTCAGGGTAGCAATCTGGGACCAACACTTTTTCTTGTAATGATAAATGACCTTCCTTCTGCTATAGGTGAGACGATGTGTTTGATGTTTGCTGATGACATAAAGCTATTGCAGCCAGTAACAAGGCCTGAAGACTCCGTCAAGCTACAAGGAGCTATAGAAAAAGTTGCTCACTGGAGTTCGCTCAATAGATTAGAGCTAAATATCAATAAATGCAAAACTATTACTTTTTCTCGATCCAGAGCACCCATACTCAATACCTATGAACTATGCGGTATTCCACTTGAACGAGTAGGCGAGATTCGGGATCTAGGGTTGACCTTGGATTGCTGTCTGGACTTTCGCGATCATATTGCAGACATCTGTAAGAAGGCAAATAAGAACCTCGGGTTCATTATGCGAACCTCAGCGCAGTTTAGTGACCCTAAAATCGCTATCATATTGTATAACGCCTTTGTACGCAGCAAACTGGAATTTAACTGCATTGTTTGGGACCCGCAGGATCAAAGGCATACGCTACTTATAGAAAGAGTTCAGAGGAAGTTTGCTAGGTATGTATACAAGCGACTATATGGTTACTATCCGTTTCTGTATCCCTCCCTGTTTGTGGCAGGAATGACTGGACTCGAAACTCTTCAGATGAGGCGGAAAATGCTTTTGGCTGCTCACTACTGCCAACTCTTGCGTAGCAAGGTAGACAACCCATCCCTGCTCGAGCGAATTTGTTTGTTCGTCCCAGAGCAAGACCGGCGTTCGCGCGCTCGCCGCCGGTTCCCGCTGTTTGCTAGCCCCGCGGCGCGCACGCAGTACGCGCGCCATGCACCCACTGCCCGCGCAATCTCGCTTCTAAACGAATTCCTTGATGTAGTCCAGGGTGCCGATGTGTTCGCCGACAATTCCGGTTCTATTAACAGGAAACTATACCACTTTTTAAATATTTTGTGTTCTTGAGTGTGCATTGTCTATATATAGCTTAGTTATTTTTTTGCATCTATCGTATAATTCTGTGTTATTGTTATTATTACTTTTGCATGTCAGGCGTTTTGGTAATCCTACTGTAAGTCTGACATGTTGTATGGATTAATAAAGAAATAAAGAATAAAGAATAAAGAAATTGCTCTCAGAACGATCGGCCGTTGGGACCAGAAAGTTCTCGAATGGCATCCGAGCACCGGGAGAGATGTCGGTAGGCTTCAAACAAAATGGAGTGCCGCCTTCGTGGCGGGGTTCCGGTGGATGCGATCGGCACGAGATCAGTCTGAGTCGCGGAGACTTGGTGGAGATAGGTCCGGTGTGTCCAGTAGCAGCGGCTATCTTTCGGCTGATATGATGATAATGAATGCAGAAAAGAGCTAAAATGTACCCTTCTAATAAAAAATAACATCTTGTTTTGTTTTAAGCGCCATCTACCATGCACGTTCTAAATGACCACAGCGACATGTGGTTTCCCAACTCACAAACAACACACATAAGTAAAGGGTTCAATGTTATTCCCATAGATGGCGTGATAATGTCAAAACAATAATAATCATTGAGATAGGATTTGATAGGATAGGAACTAAGAACAAGATCATTATATTAAAACGAAAAAACAAAAATATGTTTTTTTTATAATAAGTCTAATCCCAGCCTTACTATTCCAAAGTTATTAAGTATTTGTAATACATTCATAAGTAGGTCTAATTAGCAAGTCAGAATAATAAATGTACTTAAAGAATGAAAAAACGCAACTTTAAATTGCGATACATGCGCGAAGCAGCGAGGGCTGACCCTGCTTCCAACGTGTGTCGATAACCCTGCAGCAGACGCGGCTATCACGCCTGCGCTGCTATGACGTCTCACAGCGGCGGCCTTAACTTGTCCGCATTCCGACGGATTCGCAAACGTGCCACTTAACCATTTTAAACAAATAAATACCAATTTCTGCTATACGCAACGATTCTTATAACAATAAATTGATTGAAAATGTATTTAAGAGTGGCTTGTATTAACAAATAAAGGGGATAATATTCATGAATAGTTTTATGTCCAAAGAGGCGATCGCTCCAGTGCGCCGCCTTCAAAACGTTTGGCATACCGTTACATAGATGGCAGCACTGAAAATATTTGACATTCCCTGCATTCCTATCGCAGTGGGCTCGGCTCAAATGTCAAACGCGATTATTTCGTCAACAGTGTCGTGGCGCGCTAGTTGGATTTTATGAAATAACAACAAATAATACTACGGTGTAATTGAAGTAAAATGATTGTTGAACGTTAGTATTCAGTGCATTTTTTTGCCTCGAGCGAACTGGTAGCGAGTTTTGTTAAAGCGGTGTAGTTTTTGCGATGCGGTATTGATTTTTGTTCTTCACCGGTTCTGTAACGCTGTTATGAATTTTTTTCTAACTTGTGGACCTGGATACAGTATTGTTTACCCTTGACGTGTTGATAGTTGAATTAAAACTCTCTTGAAGTTGTGTGTAGACTTGGTTAATTGGTGATATCGTGGATAGCTTGGGAGTATTATTGAGTAAGTACCGTGGTTCTACCTACAGACATTCCTCAATGTTTATGTTTAATTTTTTATGCATAATATATGTAAGTAGATATAACAACTTATGTAGTTTGAACGAGTGTTTTGTTACATGGATTTACTTAGGGCATGTGCATTTAGTTAATAATAATGTTCTTAGTGCACGTGCTTTTTGATTTTATTTACCTAGTTAAATTATGTTTTAGTAAGGTAGTAAATAAAACTAAACTAACTAGGCAATGTTTTACGTATATACTGCATGTAAATTAAAAGACCAAATGAACTTAAATGTACCTCTTACTCTCCACACCGTGCGAATAAATAAACAGTATTTTGACTCGCGCAATCATCAGAGTACAGTACCTACGGGTGTGATTTGCGAGCAAAAAAATTCGCCGCTACTCGGCAAAGCGAGCGCGAACATAATAGCGCGGAATGCGACCGAGCTGCGCCGGCGCATGTGGCCGAGATAACAGCGATAACGCGATTACCCAATGTGACCCCGCAGATTCATTCCCCATTAACCTAAGCTTCACTCTGGACCTCAAAGAAACCTGAACCTCTCGAAAAAAATACGTCGGAATTTTTCTAGATGATTTTGTGTCGAAAGAAGAGAAAGATGAAAAGGAATTTTATTGATTTATTTCAGTGCCCTGGTTAAACTCTATGTGGTATAGGTTCCCGGATCCCTTTTTTTAATTAGACTGATTTTGTAGGATACAGAGTATTAGTGTGACCAACTTCCGATCTTAGAGGAAGAAACAAAATCGGCAGGAACTCAGAAATGGACTCCAAATAAACTAAACAGTGGTGGAATCTAGAGATACTTGATCAGGTCACTCAAATGTTTAACATGACCACAATTTTTCTAACTACAGGTACGGGGGTCTTTTTTTTCACTCCAAATTCAATAAAATCACGCGTAACCAAAATTGCGCGATCAGAATGCGCATAACTTTACGTTACGAACTAAAATTTCAATCGCAGCCTTGGAAAAATTAACAGTAGATTTTACATTCGATGTAACTGTTGTACTGAAGAGTGAAGTTACTTTATATGTAGTAATTTAGTTATGGGGTCAGGGAATGGACATTTGTATTACCTACAGGAATCTTCCTAGTTCAGACATTATTCTCTCACAAAGAGAAAATTCAGCGATATTATTATATTGTATAACATTGTATCTTAACATTAGTAAGAAGAACAATGAATTTTATTATGATAATATTGTATATGTAGTTTGCTTCACTTCATTCAAATGTTATAGAAGTGTAAAAATGAAACTCAAACATTAAAGGTTTTGAATAAATAGAGGGTTCGAATCCGAGGGAGTGTCCATCAATTACCATGATGCTTCAAGAGACGTGGGGTGTAACAGCCTCCCTCGGGGATATATATTCGCTTATCGCCAGAAATCAAAGCTCTGCACTTCATTTGTACTTATACGAAACGCTGCACTGCATGAATATAGACAGTCATAAACGAAGACTGTGACAACGAATGAATTTAGATTTTTGAAGATAGCATCATAAATGACAGAAGAGAATCAAAAGGCGATAATCCCTTCCGATATCCTTTGATTGAAAAATGTATACCTACTCGTATTATGCAACACAAGATACATTAATATTTTTGATTAAATAATGGGCCTAATTCACTTCGATATCTAGTTTACGTTACGCCATGAAGATTCCTGAGTAAATATAAATGCACTAGTGGTGACTTTTTACATATATTGCCCCGAGAAAATACATATATCTACATAACATCCAATTCCATGAAGATACTGCACTGATTGATTGTTTGAAGCATGAAACAAAGCTACAAAGTAACTTCTAAACCGGCTACATACATATTAAGTTCGGTTTAAACAACGGTTTCAGTGTTATTCCCGGAACAACGCTTAGATCCCGCGGGAACGCTATAACCGAATTCCACGCGGACGAAGTCGCGGGCAAAAGCTAGTAGGAAATAAACACCTGAACACGCCTTAAATTTTGATGCTACAACTATATAGAAACAAAAAAAGCCATTATAATATAACGGCTTTGAGAATTGGAATGTGAAGTCAATATTTGAACGAGTTTCAGTTAGCTCTATCAACACGTGTTAGATATCATAATCCGTTATGGACGCAGTGCTTGCATGTTCCTATTTGCTTGAGATGTAAGATAATATGAAATCCATACATAGTAGGTACGTCGTCGACTACGTAACTTCGTATACCTATGCGGTTTTAAAATAAAATGAAAGCTTTCGAAGCTGAAACCACTCTTTTCCGTCGGGAAAAGCTCGAAAGAATTTTCAACATACATAGTTTGTTTCTTTCAATCAAGCATCTAATTTTGGAAGCATTGCCCCCAAGGCGGCCGAGATCTTCAAAAAGGGATGGTTGTATAGTATTTGGGCAACCCTACATCAAAGGAAACATCTGCTCGTCGTTCCGTCGCCCCTCGGGCCACGTGCGCATGCACAGCAGGGGTAGCCGTAGCCCTGCAACCGTCGTAAAACGCGCACCCCAAATGCGGGCCCTGCGCTCCAAAACCAACACACGAATTTAATTCTTAAAGCCCAAGAATAAGTCCGCTTGTAGAACTCACGAACACGCCAAAATTATTATTTTTAACTTTCGGAATGTCAAGGTTCGACCACCATGTGGGTTTCGTCTGGAGACTAGCAGGTGATAACGTTTTACGTAAACTTATTCGGCACCATGCACAAAACATCTGTCCTGAAACTTAAGACAATCCTTTAGTTTAGACCAATCAATGAGACTGACGCCAGAGTCTTATTAGCTATCGAAATTATCAAATCCGTCGTTCGTCGTCGGAAACTATTTTAGGGTATTTTTAGCCAAAATAAATTAGTGGGCGACATGAAGGAGATGGATGGGAATGGGATGGATGCATGGCTCAAAACGTCTTTGATAGCAATAGTAAATCATTCATCGCCTATCTATTAGGAATCTGAACAAATTCCTTAAATAAATGGCTAAGTAAGTATCTTATCTTTACTGGCCTTAATTTTAACGCAAATAGAACAGATAACAAAAGAATTTAATCAATACATGTTATTTCAGGATTAAATTGGAATGAAAGAAACAAAGGCTTGCATCTGATTGTTTTCAACTTATGGACCTTGCTCAATTTACTTTTGTATGTATCGCATTAATTCTATAGAAATAATTTTACTATGAGGAAAACATATTTCTCGACGAAGTAAGATAACTACGCCTATAAGTACGTAATGTACTACTACGACCATGTTAAAATTCTGTAAAATAGTGGGTGCAAAGCATCGTCAGCTTTCTTGTGAAAAATGTTGTTTCTTGCTGCCTTTGAGCGACTGCGTGACCATCTAGGTATGTGTCGAAATACTCGGTTCGGTACACAGGCATGCGCCTCCGCACTCGTGACTGCGCCTCCGGTCAGAAAAATTCTATTGTGTTTAATGTATCCACTGAATTCTTCGTCATTAACGCAGTCATCGCAACGCTGGTCGAGCCGGAATTTCGTTGACCCGTCCTTCTTTCCGCGCCTCTTTATTTGTCCAAGAATGTCTCACACGCTTCTGTAAGTTCAATGTCATCGTGCATCTTAATATTCTAGGAATTTGTCGTCCATTATCGAGCTCATTATGATTCATCAGTGGGATTGGTTGAAATGTTACAGATATGTGTGGAATCCGTTTAATCGTGAGCCGTTTCAGCGGTGACGTCCTGGTGACAAAAGAAAGATCTCACTATTTTTTTTTATCATCACCACTATCGATACTTGCTTTAGTGTCCATCGTGTATAATTCTTTTGAAAACTATATTTTTACAGTAGCATTAGCATAAGAATGATTTCATATATAATAATCCATAAAAAACGAATTCATTTACTTAATGACAATGATGCAATAAATATTTTCTTTATTTATCGCGTGGCCATTACAGAAATATTTCACGCGGTATGCCAATTTAACCAAGCGAATCTCGTTTATTATTACCACAATATTTGGTCAGTACCATGCAATAATGAACAAATTCGAAAATAGATTTGTAGTTTTGTTTGACTATCTGTGAATTATGAGTTTATTAACTTCTGTCTGGCTCCCCTGATCGTTCTTTGTAGAACTTAACATACCTACTTGGTGATTTTATTTACAGAGAGTCTTATCGTTTCATTTATCGTTTATAATGCATGAACTCGTTGCACCGTGTGCCTGGGAACTTGAAAGGTAGAGGTAAGTAGTCAATTGTATGAATGATTTTGCTACCACACATTTATTTTAATGATAGTAATTGGTCCGTACAATTCAATCTCACAATCTTTTCCAAAGGTCAAGTCGGTGCAATCAAACGTCATATCAGATTTATTAAACGTATGTATAGGAATGTCACATTCCCACTTTAATATTGCTCAAACCTTTCAAAAACGTATGTTCCTTGTAATTGAAAAATACTTAATTATACTCCCAAATCATAGCGAATGGCTTCTGCTTTGTTCGATTCGATTTTGCTTCGATTGAGTGATATACCTAAGGTTTAAATTTACTAGAAAGTCCTATCGAATCATATTGTCCGCTGCACCATCTATCAAATCGAAACGTGATATTATAACGCCGTAGTAAGAATGTCTTATCTGCTATAGCGTGGTCCATTGGCCGCGTTCCCGATCCCGGCCCGGTATGCGGCCGATCCACGTTTCACAACTCTTTGTTTGATCCGATCTGACTCTTCTTATTTACGTGAGTCTGTATTACTCGCACGGCTTGGCTCGCGTCTGTCCACCGTCTAGTCGTTTACGTGCTATTAGGAATTTCCGTCGCCAAACTATTTGCATGCGGCCTTTCTGACATACCTATTTTCTTTGTCGCCAGAAATATTTTCTTTTTGAAAACATTGTTGCTTCAGTCCTGTTCCTGTAATATTATTGAAGTATCGTTGTTGTTTTTAAGATTCTACTTATTTTCAAATCAAATCAAATCAAATTTATTTATTTGTAAAACATAGGTACAAAATAAAAGGTCTTAAGTAGGGTTAACTAAGGTCGCTATGTTTTAACATTAGGCATACAAATGAATATCACTACTACTACTACAACAGCCTATTTACGGCCCACTGCTGGGCACAGGCCTCCTCTCATCACGAGAGGGTTTGGGCTATAGTCCCCACGCGGGCCACAAATGAATATAGGTAATCATAACATGCTATTCTTAAACGTAATGTAAACTAATTATTAATAGGATTATCCAAAATGTAATAGCTAGGTATATTTAATAAATATCTAAGATTCCTTTCATAAATCGGTATCATTTAGAAAGTCATCAATTTTATAATAACATTTTTGAGTTAGAAGCAATGATAGTTTTTTCTTAAAAAGGTTTGTTTCATGCAATTTGATATAAGCAGGAACTTTATTATAAATTTGTGTTGCCATACCTAACACACTTTTCCTCATTAATGCAGTTTTACCTGACTTATGACATAGTACATTTTTATACTGAGAGCGAATGGGAAGCATGCGGATGTCTGAATAGTTGGTATATAAATCTGGATTGCTTTTTACAAAAGTAGCTATTTCTAAGATGTACAAACTGGGTAAGGTTAGAATATTTAGCGACTTAAAATAGGGTGCACAACTGTCCCTCATTTTCAGGCTACACATAGCCCTTATACATTACACTCTTTGTCTACCGAGTTACCCCAAAATATGACTCCATATCTTAAAGTTGACGATACGAGCCCATGATACGCTGTTACCAAAGCCTCTTTGTTTACCGTTTTAGCCAGTTTATAGAATGGAAAAGCGTACCTATTTACTTAATTTTTTACATACTTCAATTGTTTGACATTTCCATGTAAGTTGATTATCAATATATAGTCTTAAAAACTTAGCATTTACTACTGACTCGATTTTCCTTCCGTCATAATTAATACTGTCATAATGTCTTTTTTTAAACGTAATCGCTGGTAGAAATGCATTATGTTTGTTTTTGTCAAATTAATCACTAAATTATTTTCCAAATAAACTTAGGTAGTAGTGAGCGGCTTGATAGGAATTCTATATCTACAACGAAAATTATCCCTTGTTTGATTTAAGACAATGATTGTTTAACTTATACGAAACGGCAGCGGTGTCAAATATATTTAGCAAATGACGTACCTATCTACCTACATATACCTACCTACAAAACAATGACAGCATATGTTACAAGTCGAACAATGCGCAAATATTGTACATAGGTATTATTAATTTTTACAGATTAAGAAAATCCACTTTGAGTATTTCAAGAAGTAGCTCCAAGAGCATCTAAATATTTATGCATTTTTAATTTCAGGTAAAATGGAGAAAGTTGAATCAGCTTTGGATGTTTTGTCACGAGCTGCTACGATGGTGCAGCCGTGCCCAGCCTATCCAGCCAGTGATTCGGATGGCTTTGGTAAGTTTATTTTACGCTGGGTACAGTACAGACAGTTTAAAAACATCCATTACCTGTATATACCCTACAGAAACATATTTTCCGGTTACACATTCCGAATTCATTTGTACTCGTGCATTAAACATGGATATTCTGCTGTATCGATTAATCAATAGCCACGCACTACTTAATGACTCGTCTAGGAATTTAACTGCTACCGTGTGGTATCTATACATACTCTACTAGTGCTAGCCGAGCTCTGAGATGTCGCGCGGTCTTGTAGGCGGGTCACATTCCAGATCGAATTGTTTAGATTGAAGAGGTGAGTCTGATATTATTACATAAACAAGCTTTAACCCGCGACTTATTCGTCTGCAGGGAATTTAACAATTATAGGTATTTCCAAAGCCCTTTTTCCAGGATACTTTTAAAATCTTTTTCGGGATTACGAGATTCTATCCAAAGTCATCTTCCGGGTTCCCTCTAATAAGTTTCCGGGATTTTTTCGGGTTTTCCCGGAATTTCTGGGGTAATAGGTAGCCTATAGCTTATCCCACGTTAGAAACTATCTGTTCGCCAAATTTCATGCAAATTGGTTGAGTCGTTTTAGCGTGATTGAGCAACAAACATCCAAACATCTAAACATCCACACACAAACTTTCAGCTTTATTATATGTATTAGTAAGATATTCAATTAGTAATGCCTATCCGATATGCCAAACCATTTCGAAACTCATTAGCCCAGCTGACGCGGGTTCACGGCTCCCGACTTAACAATAGACACCATTGTTAAAGTGAACTGGTTTCGCGATGAAATGCTTCATTGGCAACACCGCAGTGCTAAGTCGATCTCTTTTGCCGGAATGTGACCGTCACGGTGAGATTTTTTGCAGTTTTTTTATATATACTTGGGCGCAGTCGTCCGATACATCCGGGTTGACAGGACTATGGAAAATCGTCAATGTTCGTAGCATAAATTCAATTGTATCTTTCTCTGCGAAACTGAACAATGGGATAGGCAAATGTAGAGTAGAAAGCAAACCTTCTGCGAGTACTGAAAGCAAGTTGTACCACAACGCGTCCCGCTCCCGTGGATTTCGCCGACCTACTATCCAACTGCGCAGGCATCCTGTCAACAACTGGGTGCTCTTATGATGATCTACTGCGCTGCGCTGCGCAACTAAAATTTTTCTATATCAAAACACAATGATTACATAGGTACAATCATCATTAAATTTTGTGGTTAATTTGCTTGCGAAGATTAGAAACGAAGTAAACCATATGAATTACCTAACATGACAATAATTAAGCAAATTTTAATACCCACTAGATTTTTTAAGGATTTTATTACACTGATTGAATTTATTGAATGTTCAATCAGATGAATATTTTAGAATACCTTTTAAAGACAAAAAGTGTTTCGACAGTCTCATTTTCATAAACCAAAAGAAAACCGTACCTACCTCAAACCGTCATTAATTTAATAACCGTCAAGTACGCGTGCCTAATCAAGAGATGCTATCATGCCATTTGTTTAGTGATGTATCTGCTTATTTGTGTTTACAAACAGTGGTCAGATTGCAAGTAATTATGCAATACGATGACAGCGTCGCGGGCGCCGCTTCGGCGCTCACTTTCGTTGCTCTGCGTGCGGCGCGGGAGCAGCCGTGCAGTGCGTGCGACTTCGGCGAGTCAGAGAAAGCGTTCAGGAATTTCGTCGAACCACATCGTGTTCTCTAAACGAATTTGATCTAAAGTAAACTCATATTCAGAACCAGATAGTTTTGATTGCGAAATTAGCAAAAATGCTCCGGCCGGTATATTTTTTTATCAAAGTCGTGATGGCATTCGAATGACATTTCTTCGATAATTGACAGCCAGTTCATCTTATACATCACAGGGCATGCATATACTGCATAGCTCTCTGTGAATGCACTAGAGGTAACTTAACAAGTCAAATAGAAATGAATTTTATTGTGAAAGAAATTGAACTGAATGTAGCATGTTCATTTATATCCGGTACGCAGAGCGGCGTGTTACGGTTTAGAAAAGAATGCAGAATGTAGGTTGCGTTGCCGAGTTGCCGACTACAGTTACTAACATTCTTAGGTATGCAATCGCTATTCGCTGATCATAAATTGTCATAATAGTCTATCGGTAGCTTTCAGGCATGCCTCGAATATTTCCATCCGACATATCACAAACCTCTTGAAAAGTGGCGTTGGAAAAATTCTCACATAAACGCATGTGTCATTGTCACAAAAACCTAATTGAAACATGAAAACTTGGTTAGCGAATTCCAGCGCCAATTGATCATTTAGATGATAACAAAAATGCGAGGTGGCGTGATGCGGTGACACGGTGGGGCAGTCCGTCACACGGCACGCACTGAAGGAATCCCGGTGGCAATGAAGTCATCACACGCAGAATTTCTAATGGCCACGGATTCCATTTCGTTGACAGAGAAGTGAGAGTGCGGCTACAAGTATTCCAGCGATTCGGCCGTCTCGCGCATTGTCTGACCATCACACGTTGCCTCTAATGAACGCTGCGCTGGCACACACCAATCGATCGTAAACCTGCCCATATGTACAACATTTAAAGTAACGAATGTTTTGGAATTCCACCCAAACAATGCCGTGACGTTTTCGGCTGAAATGATGAAGGCCGTGAGTGACGTACCTAATGCTGTTGTCAAGACATAAGTATTCCTTCTAAGTTTATAAACTGTCATTATGCCCGTCGATTCCCATTCATACACATTAATCAACGAAGCTTATAAATTCCTAATTTCCATTTCCATATATTAAATCATGGACAAGTTACTTTAAAAAATCGTAGGTATTAATTGTTCTTTCTCACTACAAAATCAATTGTTGATACAATAAAGTCATTAACACTTTCGAGTACACGTTTGGAACGCACAATTTTAACGATATCGACCTCCAAATTATTTTAGATGATCGTGATCATTCTAACTGAAGTTGGAATGCCAACCTCTTGTATTATAACGAATATGATTTTACATTTTTATCTTATCGGAATGTGTATCGTCAGTTCTTAAAAAAAGTGGGATCTCAATTTCTTTGAGAACAGAACAAACTATATATATTTGAGCATTTGAAATCAATCATCAATTGCAAACGGTATGCAGATAAGAGTCCTTTTTTTTCAATGTACTGACGATATATTATCGTGTGAAGCGATCAAGGATATTTAAGTTAAGCTAATAAACTCGCGTGGTACCTACTTAGGTTCTTATACCTACGTAGGTATCGTGTATAAAGAGCGGAAGAAAATACCGAATTCCTTATAAACAGCGTATAGAAGAGGGATACTGTTACTGCTGCAAATTTGCTACTGCAATATTTTGTGACTGAGAGAGTCACTTCGTTTCTAAAGTAATTGCAGTAGTTACTAATAAAATAAGGACTACTTAAATATATTTAAATCCCCTCGTGTTAATGCTTCATCATTTCGACACTGTACTGAATCCCGAAACATTCTGAATGGTTCGAAAATCATCATGTCATCCACTTATAACGCACAATTTCACGAGTAACGCTTTCAATGGACTCACCATCTTCAAAGAGCGAGGGAACTCCTTAGATAAGGCGCAGTAAAGCATGTCAGGGCTACCACGTACATAATGTATACTCACGTGCCTCAGTACGTGGCGCTATGTGTTATGTACCAATAACTAGTCGATCCTTTTGCAATGGCCATCCTTATAGCTCTGCATTGTCGCGTGTAACAATAAACGGTGGCCTTGCTTATATTGAATCTTAATCGATACCAATTGATTACCTTATAAATTACCAAGCGATTCTTTTGTATTTGTTCTTGGGAATATTCTCTAGATACGCATTCATGTTTTTAGAATAGGGTCGAGTTGAAATGACGCTTTGAAAAATAGACTGACTAGTAACTTCTGCTTTTAAGATAAAATAACTTCCTATCGTTTAAATGGTTTCTGGTTTTTTAGCCATAAGACGTTTTGAAAGGAAATAAGGTATCTTTCAAGATGTCTATCAAGGAACCATGTTGCTTGGCGTTTGAAGAGTTCAAAATCTTCCGGGAAGTTCACGGGCGAAATGCACATTACGCAACTGAGCGCAGCGGGTTGTATCCGTCACGCTCCGGGAAGACTCGAGGGTAGAAGATATGCTTAAAAAACCATCCGCCATGTACCATGACCATAACACACTTTAATTGCACAAGCACAAGATAATTAATCCTTAATTAACTAAAACGTGATTGTGATTTTTTTGTGCCTTTTTCGTTCATCAATAAATACATGCTATTTTATAAATTGAGTTCACTAAAGAGCGCAATTTTGCTAGTGTCCTTATTTCAACAATGAAGAATATTTAAAAAAATCACTTTAATGAGTAAAATTCAATGTGGAATAATTAATACATTCTTATTTCATACATGATTTTTTCATTTAAGTACTTTCTCACTCATCATAAGTACTGAATTTGAAGTCATGACCAGGCACCTAGGTACTATGTTATGTAGCGTGTGATATTTAGCAGTCGCGCATTAAGTGCCCGACCCGCTATCCTTCGCATGCACGTGCGAACTCTTCAGACATACCTATCGTGAAAGAATGTAGGACTCAATTAGCGTTATCTTCATCTGCACGTAAGTTCTAAATCGCTATTTCAAGTTTCTAAACCCACAGAGCTCTGAATAATGTTGAAAAATTACAACGCCATCTGTTAACGTTAATTTGAAACTCAAGTAACCGCGTGGGGAGTTCCCGAATCAGTGTTTCCCACAGATAACGGGCGAGCTCTCGCTGCGACGTGTTTCCGAGACCGATACATAGATGGCGCTAGTGACCTTATCAAAAGTGTAGTGTAACGTTAATGTTGCTCTAACCGTGGACTTTTTTTGTCGTGAGGTAAACGCACGCGCGTAGAAGAAAATCTATACAGAGTTACGATGTTGAATAAATTATTAGTACAACACCAATGTGTTTTGCAAACAAGGCAATAAAGTTACGAGCTCGGCTTTAGCCCAAATATTATATGGAACATTTAGTTTATGCCTGTTTTGCGACTAGCCAAGTACCTATCTTCAAGAAATGATCTTGTTATTCTCTCTTGCTGTTTTAGGAATTCATGGTGAAAATAGTATTTGGCATTTCCGCCCATATAACCTAACTAGCAGAGCTTCTGCCCGCGGCTTCGCCCGCGTGGTTTCGGTTATCGCTTTCCCGCGGGAACTATGCGTTTTTCCGGGATAAAAAGTAGCCTAATGTCCTTTCCCGGGACATCATTTCATCTCAATCGGTCCAGCGGTTGAAGCGTGAAGAGGTAACAGACAGAGAGACAGAGTTACTTTCGCATTTATAATATTAGTATGGATAGCATAGTTTTGGTTAGGTAGGTAAATACCTTCCTACTTAAATGTGTCAATCATTTGCAAAATATGTATACTTACTTTATTATTGCACTGAAGTCGCTCGAGTTTTGAACGTACCTACTTATACATTTGATTGCAACATGCCGGAATGCGGAATTCGCGGCTTCCCGCACTTTCGCCGCAAACATCCGCCTTCCACCCGTAGTGCGTTGCTTTTGTTATATAAACACCCTCTGTTAATATGGCAGGGACCCGCTAAATTGGACGAATGCCTGCTGACGGTTGCAAAAACAAAATTGTCGTAGGCATGGTGTCCATGGGCCGCAGTGACCACTTACCATCAGATGGGCTGTGCACTCGTTTGCCTATACCATTATTACCTTTAGTTTTCGAGTTAAACCCGGACATACTTTCATAATTTTGGCATGAGGGTAAATTATAATTTATAACACAAGACAACATAGCGGGAACGCCTATAACCAAATTCCACGCGGACGAAGTCGCGGGCAGAAGCTAGTGTTTCTATGTATGTACATGTGCCTGACAAACAAATATAAACGAGTTGGCTTACGAATCATTCGAAAGCATACATAGTTCAATTCCCTTGACTGCAACACACTGTTGCGTTCTCTAGAGTAATCAACAATCATCGACTGAACGCATAATCATACAATCTACACATTGGTAGCTATATAAATCATCCATCATCATCATGTTGGCCGAAAAACGTATACGTCTGGACCAAAGTCGGTCCTGAACCACTCGCATCCAACAGATTCCCGCGACTTTCGCCAGTTCGTGGCTCCATCTTGTTAGAGACACATCGATCGATAGCGTGTCACCCGGTACGCGATTCCATCCGTTAACTTTATGACCCCATCAGCCATCATTTCTTATATGTGCCTCACCCACTTTTGTCTCAAGCTATGTCGATGGGCTTATTGCATATAAAATATTTATTTTTATTTATTACTAGCCTGGATGAAAAGTAGCCTTTGTCCTTTCCCGGGACCCCAACTATCTCTAGGTATAACCAAATTGCATCTCAATCGGTCCAGCGGTTGAAGCGTGAAGAGGTAACAGACAGACAGACAGACAGAGTTACTTTCGCATTTATAATATTAATATGGATTAATATGGATGTATGGAAACCCGAATAGCTATAGGCTTCAAAGCCATAGCTAAATCTCTGATAATATTATTACACATAGACATAAATAATACTTCGTATGGACCCGGCCTAACGTAGATACATGTCATGTTTCCCCACTTCATTGGTGTCCAACCCAAAGTTAAACTTTAAACTTATAACGTGACACTAAAGTTGGGTCACATTTTTTCAACAATGAGACGAGTTTTTAGATACTGAGAAACAGTTTCGAAAAAAGTTTTTTTAAAAACGCTTATTGTCACGCACGCTCGGTGACAGAACTTTGGATTGGACACCGTGGAAGTGGGGACATATTACGTGTACGTTAGACCGGGTCTATATTATTTACGTCTATGTTATTACACAAGTTGTTACTAAGATAATGCCAATAACTGCTTCTGTTTCGCGCGCGCGTGGTAGCTCTCCCTTCCCTACAGCCTCGGGGCTGGCGGCTACCGACTGGCTTCACGCGAATCGATTTGAATACATCGTGTTCGAATTTTAAATAATTCCAGCCCAGGGGCCACTGGTTTTGTAAAAAGTAAAACAATTTGAATTTCGACTACTGAACTGAAATCGAACATTTTGATAATCGCATCCGTTTCCGTTGAGTTTTGTTTTTTTTAACGTGCACGCGATTCATTTGATTTTCTGAAATCTACAATTGTATGATTTTTCTTCTACCTATTTTAGAATGGATAGGTAAGCTAAACTAGTAGGATGTGAATGCATGCACTAATGCAGCTGCAGAGTACCGATTTCATGACTACACCACAGTACACTGCAATCGTGGCATTAATATTGCTATAAATATTCAGCCGAAACAACACGACTGCAATATTTACTTAGTCATTCTTCAAAGTCACGTTAATTTTCTGAATTTACGTTTTTTGACTAGAATAATCTAAATACTTACTTAAATTAATTTTAGTTTAATGTGGTAATCTGCTGTTGTAACGTATTAATATTGTTACACCTACAATTAAACGATTTCCGTCAAATCAACTTTTTTGAGTAGGGTCACCCTAGTTGCATATTTAGGTATCATACCTATAATAATATGTATAAGGAAATATTAACCAATTAGTACTTATTTCACTGCACTTGCCTGAAGATATATAGCAGAAGAGGTCCAAACTCCAAATGAACGAGCGTCCAACGCATTAATCCAAATTTATTAGCTAATGGTGAAATTGGTGAATAAATAATTAAGTAAGTAGGTCTATAGCGCTTAACTCAAAATAAACTTAATATTAAATAGGGACAGACAACGGACCAAAACTTTGACCGCCAGTCTAATTGCAAACATTTGAAGTAAACGCTGACGACTGAAATTACATTCATGCGTCAGTTTTTGGTTACGCCTCCTTTAACCATCTCCGGTGGAAACGCAGCCTTAAAATCCAAATTGAATATGTAGATATCCAAGGTTTCTCAAGTGGTCGAAGCCTGCGTGCAAATAATCAGGCCCTGAAGCCATCGGAACGAGTTCCGAACGGATGCTTGCCCGCACTTCGGTCCACTGAATTACGTTTGAACTCGTATATTAGTTACACCCCTTCATTCTCAAGCGAGCTTCAAATTTATTGACTTTTGACTTGATTCTGACACTGGATTCTCCATATGGCACGTCATTATTTCAATAGTAGGTGTGCGTATATATAAAGAAGAAATATTTATGTTATTCGGCCCCGAGAAAGTCATTTTGGCATTTGAGATCTGGTGATGGGATTTGTACGGAATAGGACAAAAAATCAGTGTGTAAATTGTTCAATTTACCTATTCAACTTTATGTTTCAATTTCGTAAAGGACGAAAATTACTGTTTGAGACCATTTGGTATTCACAGTCAATTTATATCGCCGTTGAAAATTCTGCAAGTGGTTTTTTTGTCAAGAATGTCGTTTGGACTTTGGTGTAAATTTTGTGTTGACTCAGCGGTTGAATCCCATGATTATGTTCCTTTCTTTTGATTATGTTTTTTCATTATGATATTTGTTAGCCAGAATTAAATAAGGCTAAAAATAGATGACCATTAATTATTATGATTTTCGTTGAGATCACTAAATGCAATATCTCTCTCAACCACTAATTCTACTAATATTAAAGAGGAGAATGTCCAGAATGTTCCTACTTATGCGTATATAGTATCTGTAGTAGTATCTGACATCCAAATTGATTGATTATTCAATGTTTCACTCTGGAAGCAGGATACCTACCTCTATACTTTACCTATTGGTACTCTATTATTAGAATAATCCATTTCACAACATCGCGGACTTTTTTAGTTAAAGATCACTTTAACCTAGCTAAGCTTGGTCCATTATACTATATCTTGAAACAAGAATAAATCCCCAAGGTACTTTTAAAAGAACTTTGTTTTATAAAACGCGGAAGGGGAGTTAGTTGACACTATAAATTTGAAGTTGGCTTTCTTAGAGGCAGGCTCCGCTGCGGTTGAATGCCGCCGCGCCGGCACAAAAGAGTAAAAAGAAAAAGAAATTGAGAAAAATAACACTCCACCCTTTAATTACACTCCACTGAGCAAGGTTTCTTGTGTGAAACGATCTTAACAACGTCAAAGCTTTGTACAGACTCTGTGGTCAGAGCGTATCTTGATGTGTGTGTAGACCAGTTAGCTCCATTATTTTCATCGAGATTAATAGAAAAAGTAAGCTTTAGAGGCACTTAAAAGATAAGAATAAATGTAGAATATATTTTGACTGAACCGACCTTTTGTTCACGCGCAAACTTTTAATTGAGAAAGTTACCTCATTAACATCTTTAGATATAAAACTCATTACGTCGTAGGATGCATACTTTCCTGCATTTGCAACTATTGCAATATCACTTGAAGTTTTATTGGGGATTTGTCGTGGAACGTAGCATTCCCTCTTTATGCTCTGCGAATCGTCGATTTAATTAAACTATAGCGGCGCCAAAGTCTACCTGTCGGCGAGCCTTTGCCGCTCTATTAGACAATAAAAAACTAATGCCTATACGGTCCTGCAGCCTCACAGTAACTTCTCACAGTTCCCCCCTCCCCGCTCTGCACCCCCCAAAACAAAACAACCTTCCAAGGATACAACCACCGTAATTTAAAACCCGGCTCCTCTCCGTATTCGCAAATCAATTTGGACTCTGCTGTGCAAAGAATAGAATCCGATTTATCTGTCTAATATTGACATGCACTTGAAACCCTGGCAAGCGATTGACATCCTTATTATGGATTGTTAGAGATCACAATACAAGGTATCTGCTATCTGCAGGCAACAAGGTGAAGGAAGGTGGAAGTGTAAAGGGGGTTCATTAATCCCCGCGCCCTGCGCTCACGCACTTTCATGAATGGACCGAACAGGTTGATGTATTCCAAATACAGGATGGTCCAGTTCTCAAACAACTCATCAAAAATCCTTTGCATTTGATTTAGGTACATTGACTTTATACGTACCTAAAGTAAACAAAACCCTAGCCTAGCGCCCCGAAGTTATTTAATTATGTATTCTTGACAAATCCAGGTCGATCGTGAATAATATTAAAATAATGGTCCGAACAATGTTTAATGCAAAATCGGCTCCTCACTGCCTTCAAATTTGTGAAATCATCGATTCCTTTGTGTCTACACAAAGCATTGCGATTACGAGCGATCTCTGCTCCCAGCTCTGGGAGCAGAGATCGCTCGTAATCGCATTCGTGACACAAAAACTGGAGTGACGAAAACACAAAGGGTTGGCAACTTGGCAATTGTTATGTCGGTCCCAATCTTTATAACGGCGGTCGTTGTGTCCATGTTTGTTCTTCTCTTTATAATTGCACTTGTGATGAGTATTGTGATTGTTACTATTTAATTAGCCGATGCGGTCGAGATTCGCAGCGCCCTGTGAACGAAGGGTTCGAAGGAAGCGCCGCAACGTCCGGCCGCGTGGATGTAGCGTGATGCTCTTTTTGCTTTTCGGTTTGTTTTTTGTTCATCTCATTTATTTATTCCGATGTAATCTCTTCCAGCTCGTTTTTTGTACAGTCTTCCTTCAGTGTTACCTGTGCCGGTACGCCATTGCCTTGTCTATCGATTCGCTCCTGATCATTTGCCGTGGGATAATAGTGTTCTTTGGTTTTGCTATCGTTAATAGAGTGCTTAGTGATCAGTGGTATTTTCCGTGCTGATATGTTAAAATATGCTATTGTGGTCCAATATTAGGACTACTAGTGTTTGGTCTCTTGCGGTGCCTGAGGGCTGTGATGATGGAATTGCCACATTACCTGTTGCTGCTCGCTCGGACATCCTTCAACAATCTTAATCTTCTATCAATGGAACCACCTCAATCGCCCAAGTTCAATCTTCAATTATGGCAGCCATGGGTTGCGTCTCCCCAGAAAGGTAATTTTAATTTCATGCGAAATTTTAAAATCTAATATTCTGATTTACATTTTGATAACAATCAGTTAATTTTGAATTTAACGAGCTACAATATTTACTTCTCGTCTGTCTGTTTCATAATTACTTTCGTAATTAACTAAGAAGGTAGTTATTTGGGTGGCGCCTACCTTGACTTTAGTAACGAGTTCGTTTCTTATGAAGGCACTGTATGAATCGGAGTTTATTTGATGAGTATAAGATTGGACCGGATTCCAATTAAAAGTTCTCGGCAGACTCGCGCGCGGCGTTCCATATTGAGCCTTAATAATTCCTCGATGATTTTCGCTATTTCCTTTATTTGTTTTATCATTCAGATAAAGTTAGTTAATCAGTTGATTCACTTTGTGTATTATCGTCACAGGAATCAGTTAGTTTACTGAAGGGAATGATATAAAGTTAACGTAGTTCTTGATTGACATTTTTCCTATATGAGCTAGCAATACTGTTGAATAGAAACGAGGACGCGCTTCCAAAATTGAGCATCAACAATAATTTGATGTACCTATGGAGATTACGTTTTCTTTAAGTATCTACAAAGTGATGTGATCTTGACGAAGGACTCTTATTAACTACAAACACAATAATATTTTACATTGACAATTAGTGGTAGGTACGCTACTAGTCTACTACTAATGAATAGAGTAGGTATATAATATAAAAACTTGCCTTTTCACAGTAAATGTAAATCATGCCAGACTAATTTTACACAGGCAGGACTTGTGTTGAAAAATAGTTCGAACTGAAATTGGAAAATATGTTGTCGAAAAAAAGACAAAGACGTAATGTTCCACACAACACGGCACGGAATCAGTGTTTTCAAGTCAGCACTTGTACTTTACATTGCTTGGTTTACAGAAAACTCTTAAATTTTCCTATCTTCAGTTAACAAGCTAAGTCGTCTTCTGACTTAAAAATACTGACCCCGTGTGGTATAATCGAAGTTAAGACACTTCGAAACCCGCTAGGGGCAAACTGTGTGACGAGCACGAATTTTTGTCGAATCATGTATATTAGTTATCGTTGTCTAGCAGCTAGAGCTAGCACACATCGTACAACCTTCGCTTTGTTTGGGGCTAGGTCAATTTGTGTGAAGTGTCCCAGGATATTTACTATTATTATTGTTGCCACAGAGACCCCCAGCACAGCGTCGAGCGGCGAGTCGGAGGGTGACCGGACGCTCTCGCCCGAAGCGCCGCTTGCGCAGCCCAAAGAGCTCACGGGGAAGTGGCGGCGCGAGCGACGGACGCGCCAGCCCGAATACAGACCTAGGTCAGTTCATGTGTTTTTTTATTGCTAAAGAAAGAGCTATAAACAGCGGGCTCCTTGCGTTTGGCCTTTGGTGGAGAAGCGCTCGTCATTGGGATCGCCTCGGTGCGAGTGGCGCACATATTCGTAAAAAAAAACTCTTCAGCATCACAAGCACCAAACTCAATGTCACAGCTGGTAGACTGCGCACCTAATTGAAAGTAAGCAGAAGAAAGAGTGGTTTCAATCGATTGCCACCTATTAAAATCTGTCGTGGTAAGGTCAAAAATAAGCAAGTTCTTAAATATTCTGTACGGAGATAACTTGTAACAGTGTAGAGTGCTCTAAGCACTTCTTGGACTCGACGAGTATTTCTGGTGAACTAAAACACAAAGGGCCGTCACAAATTCACAATAGATCAGCAATGGTCGAGGCGACATACAAGTGGCCCAACGTGGGCCCAACAATCCCCTTAATAATAGACTCTAAGCATTTTAGAGCTTATATGAAATGCCTATTTAGCATCTTCAGCTCGTGAACGTTCAAGTGACATTTCTCTAAGATACGACAGTATTGGTAACGCTTAGCGCTGATCACTCCTGGAGTTTGGTTAAAACAGCATCCTTGATGTTCTCAAATCCGTGTTCCAGAGAGAACGGCAAGATGGCGCTGCGGTCGCAGTCGTTCAACGAGCGCCGCGCCGCGCCGACGGCTGCGCGCGCGCCTCACAGCGACGGAGAGCTAGCGGATGACGACGAAGCTCCCGCGAACCTCACGACTCACGAGAAAGGTATTACAACGGCTACCAGAGTATCTATATCCACAAAACGCCTCGTTTCAGCTACGATGGCTACATAGGCAAAACGAGGCGTTGTTTGGTATAGGAACCGGGCGTAAAACAGCCTATTTACCCCCCTTGTAGTCACTGCTGGAGCGCTCAGGAGTTTCTGGTTAGTAGACAGTCCCCAAGTAAATTGATGTTTTAAATCTAGCTTTACTTAAAGTTCAGTTTCAACGCCGTGACATTTGGCATTCCCTATAGAATCCCTAAGAAATCCCTTTACTTCCCGAGTGAGGCCCCAGCTAATCGATGAGTTTAGTTATACTTAGGCCACGGCGTCGCGGGACTGGGGCCCTATTCAAAACGTCACATAAGGAAAGGAGATTCCCAATTTAAGCACCTAGATAATTATTTTGTCATAATTTTAAAAACATTTGGGAAAAAGCTATTCTTCTCCAATTCAGGAAGTTATATCAAGTACCTCTTGAGAAGCTTTAAACAATTCCTTTATGATATTATAAACGTTTTGTCTTCTAAAGTAACCCATTTAGCGCTTGAATTAGATTTTAATATAATGAACGGTTCATCAACTTGAATGGCGTGTTCATAAAGCCTTCATTGCAAAGGAACAGACTTATTCTGAATTGCCAATAAAGAGTAGCAGAAGGTAACATTCTGGTGGAGTTGTTAGGCAGCCGCCATTTTAATTATATGCCACTTTAAAACAAATAGTAGATTGTTTATCAAGGGACTAAAACAAGCCATTATGACACGAGATGTTTAGCCACCCGAGCAGAGCGAGGGTGGCTATAGTTCGAGTGTCATTATGGTTGTTTAGTCACGCGTTAAACACTCTGCTTTTCACTTCGAATGCGAGGAAAAAAAACGAAGTTCCATACAAAATTACGATATTTATTATAACAAAGTAGATAACCGGCTACTTCCCGATGACCTAGAATCATGAAATTTGGCCAGAAGCAAGGTCTTACAGGACACGTACAGGAATAAATCTGATAACCGTAAATATTATATATTTTGGTGCAAAAACAGCCAATTTACTAATACAAACTTATCATTTGCGGTTGGCGCAGTAGCCGTGTCTACTTCAGCAACCGCAAATAATAAGTTTGTATTGTTAAATTTGCATCATCAAGTTTGTAGGTACGGAACCCTCGGTGCGCGAGTCCAACTAGCACTTGACCTGTTTTTTTATCACGTGACGTTTTGAATGATATTTAGCCAACAGATTCAAAATATTTTAAAACTAATTGGGTCATGCATTATTAAATGTATTCACTTTAAATAAAACAAGATTCATAGGTACGAGTATTCGTAATATTAAATCGTGTTTCACGAAATAAAATCGTTTTTTCACGCCCTAGAAATTCTCTAGGTTCACTGGAAATGGGAATAAAAGTCCTTTCACAAACTCTGTGGTTGGCTGTTTAGGCGGGTTTCCAATGTCAATAAAAAAAAATACTTTAGTCCCTAGAGACTAAAAAAGAGCTTTAGTCCCGATGTGCAGAGACTAAAGTAAAATTTTAAGAGCATGAGAAGTGAAAAGTAAATTTAATAGTCTATTCGAGGGAGTTATAACTGTATCGTGCCGTAAATGCGTCTCTAGAGATTCTCTTCACAAACACAAATGCAAATGGATATGCAGATTATAATAAAATAATAAACGAAGTACTTGTACATGGAGGAAGTAAAATTTTGTTTTTCGTTTTCAAGTATTCTTGAGAACTTACGACAACGCTTATTTTGTTACTTCCTTTGTTTATGGTATGTATGAGGTATTCATCTTCAGTACTGAAACGAGGTAGATCTGTTTAATATGCACGGCATGGAGCAATACTTTTTAAAACTTCCTTCTAAAATGGCTAAAACTCAAAAGTAACTTTTCACATAACCCCTTGATCCCAAATATTTTGCTCTTGCTCGTAATACATGAAATTTTTTGAAAGATTCATTATGAAAACATTATCCTTCGTTTGATGGGTAATGTTGCTAGGTACAAAGTAGTCTAAATGCGGTCAAATGATGTTTCGAAAGCAAATAAAGTGTTTTCAAACATGACTTTATGAAACGTAGTAGTTGCGATACAGTTCCGCAACTAGTTAAAAGTTGTCCTGAGAAGTTTACTTGAGGTCTAGTTGCCACAGTACGGAACGAGCACACGAAATGAATAGAAATGGTGGCAAAGTCATTTTAATATTGAAATATTGCTACCCCTTGCAAGTTAGATGAGTTTTAACTTAATCGATTAACTAGCTTCTGCACGCGACTTCGTCCGCTTCGAATTCTAGCGTTCCCACGGGAAAAATTCAAATTCAAATTCAAAATATTTTTATTGCCATAACTTAAACTAAACACGTTCTAAAGATAAATACATTACTTACAAACTATTATTACATAAAGTGATTGGAGACAGAAAAGTATAATAGTTGAAGCACATTCTTAATTATAAGATTTGGCAATGGGTACCAGTCTCAGCGGGTGCTGGGCTCGTTACGCCCAGCGCTGATTTTCAGACTGGCCCCTAAAGTGGGGGTTAGCCGAAAAGAAGAGAAACAAAAGATATAAAATATACTAAAGTTAACATGACATGTAAAAAGTAGATTAGGTATGTCCTTCTTCTGGACTCGAAGTATTTTCATAACAAATTTGGCCTTTTAGATTAAGCAAGTAGTGCGTAAGGTTATTCATATGGTTGTTATTTTATTTCTTTTTAATTACATGTATTTAGGATTACTCTCGTTCAATGTTTACCAATAAATGAAGATGTTGAGTCAAAAGCTTTGAATTTACTTACCATTTTTTAGAAAACAACTCCTCGACTTTCTTGGCACAGTCAAGAGGCTAAATGTCGATTTCTTTGATGATACCATTTTTACCAAACATCGACGAAATTCTCAAGTTGACCGCTAAAAGCGTTCCTTGCTTTACCTATAGGTAGGTACGTTCGTTTAGAGATAGACGATAGGTTATCGAAGACAACTCGTATTAACTGAACCGATAAGGAGAGCCTTTTGTTTGTTCCTATCACGGTTTGATCTTTTTCACAAAGGGAAGGTCATTGTAATCCCACTAATGTAGGTAGGTAATGGTTTAATTTTCTAATCCAATTTGTTCCGCTGAAATGTTAAGGGCAGAGTTCACAGATTTAAAAGAAATTGGTAGGTATAGGGATATTTATTTACTTACCATCATGGAGACTATAATGCCGGCTAATTCTCTAAGTATTTGTTTGGATATTTTTGCTGTTTCCATGTGAACTATAAGAAGGCTTAGCTTCGGAACTAAAAGCTGTTTACTGTTTTTCTCTGTAATCCGTTGTTCCATACATATCTACAATAAGATGGTTCGCGGATAACATCCCTGGCAACCCCGAGGGAACTCACGTACATTAAATTTAATTACCGCCTTCCTCGCTTCATATGAGATCACGCCTCGACTGTGCCAGTTTCACGGCGGTTACAAACAATTATTGTGCAAACAAAAGTTTTGGCAGTTCTAGCAGAGGGAAAATGTTACTAGTTAGCATATTCTACCTAGTGTGTACCTCAACACACTCATCTTTCAAGAATCTGAAGCAGTTATGTTTATAACTCTGTTAAGGTAGTCCAAGCAAACAACCATTCGTGAGGAACTCAATAGTGCCTTCTAAAGGAAAATGCGGCCTAAAATTAAACCTTAAATTATGATGCACAAGGGAGTCTTAACCCTCGAGAAAAACTTCGCAAAGACGACATGCCCAATTTCACATCAAATATTTAAGGTGTTTTTTTTAGGATAAGAAGGCACCTTTCGTGTCTGGATTCTTAATGATTCAACACACGATCGTCGCTCTAAATTATTTATTTCAAAATGAAGTGCCGTTTGTGGAATTAGGATATTATATAGGAATTACCTTCTTCTTGAGGCGTTTTCTTGTCGGTATAACATGAGGATTTTTAAGAAGCGATTTGGCAACCGCATATGCATCTTCACCTGATTTTTTTCCTGGGTATTTTGTATAGGGACAACTATGTAGATATCGGAGGGGGATGGCTGCCCCTCTCGGTACGCCGATGGTGATTACATCCAAGTAATGATGATTACAATATTATCATTTATTTCTGATGTTTCTTTCTGCTACTATGCTACCTACTCATTTCCATTTCTGTTTGGCCTCATTTGACTGGTGAAGTTTAAATAAATAAATAAATAAATTATATGAATATAAATGTTGTCTCCAGCCCCCCCGGAGTATCCGGGCAAGCACGAGGCGCCGATCGACATGCGTCTGCGCGCGCGACCCGCGCCGCCGCCGTACAACCGGCCCTCCGTCATCACGAAGAGCGACACACCGCCTGGTAAGATCATCATTAATAAATACTAATACCATCCTAACATTGGGGCGCCTTGGGGGAGGTCTATGTCCAGCAGTGGACGTCTTTCGGCTGAAATTATGATGATGATGATCCTAACCTTATTAATGCGAAAGTAACTTTGTATAGACAAAGTTACTTTCGCATTAAGAAGTAACCGATAGCGGTTACTTCTTATAACTTGATGGATTTGGATGAAATTTAGTATGCAGATAGTTCGAGTCCCGGGGAAGGTCTTGGGCTACTTTTTATCCCGTGTGAACGCTATTTACTTTCGATTATACACGGTGGGTCAGAAAATATGGCAAATAATTAACCCACCGTATCGGCTATCGATTCTAAGTATATTGTATAGGTCTTTAATTTTTTTCTAGTTGGTATTATTGACGTGATAATATGGTCTCTTTTAAATCACACTTCCCGTATTTCACGCAATTTTTCATCCTGGAAGCGTTTTATTTACTCTTTCTTCTCTTAAAAAAGTGTATGCGGGATAATACGAGTGCGAGTCATACTAACTGTTAGGCCGGGTTTACGTCAGTAGACGTATATTGGTGGTTACCTCAGTTAATAAGTACTTACCTAATGTACGTCTACTGGCATGCCAGCACTGGCTCCGTGTAAACCTGGCCTTAATCAACATGTTTCTATTAAACACACTATCACCGGGGCTTAATCGCGTAAATTTATATTTTACCTCGACGTTTTGGCCGCGATGCAACGGCCGTGGTCACGAGAAGAGTCCCGATTAAGTCCCGGTGATAGTGTGTTTAATATGAGTGTGTATCGCGAAAGTTTGAGACAATGTAACATGTTTCTAATTCGAAAAAATCCGCTTTCCTAAGGTTCAATGTCGATGTGCGACCCAGTGATCGACGAGCACTTCCGGCGCTCGCTCGGCGACGACTACATGAACTTGTTCAAGAAAAACTCGGAGAGCCAGCCGGGGCCCAAGCCCAACACCAAGGACCGCGCCAGCAGCCCCATCCTCTTCAACCCCGACGAACCCCCCAAACCCGCCAAAATCATCGCCATGGAAGTCGACGACGCCAGCCTCTCAGTAGACGACCACTTCGCCAAAGCGCTCGGCGACACATGGCGCCAAATACAAACGTCCCGACTAAAAGAAAACGAGAAAACAACGACAAAATCCGGCGTTGACGACCACTTCAGCAAAGCCCTCGGCGACACGTGGAAGAAAATACAAAAGCCCAAACACAATCTGGACGCGGACGAGAAAAAGGATCAGACGACGAAAATCATCTCGAGGAGCGGCGTCGTGATATAATAGCGCCCCGGGCGGCCGCGGTCCCGTTTACGGCTCCGCTTTACGAGTCATTTCATGATACCCGGCTCGAGTATCAATAAATTCCCACTTGTTTAATGTTAAGGAAGCCACCACTTATCAATGAGGGCCCGTAACGTTCGAACGTCCGAATCCATGACAATCTGTTACCTATTAGGCTTTGGGGAGTATTTTTGTAATGTTATTTAGTCAATTAGTAGTCACCAGTTACACAATATAAGTTATTACCTCAATATAAACGCTTCTGCACGATTCACTATAATGTAATAAGTATAAGTTAAGTTTTGTAAATATTAGTAATTTTCAGGATTTGTAGTCTTGATGTGCTTGCGTGCTCGATTGATGTGCGGTGAATTGTGGCTGGCTCTTGTAACTTTAATGTTCCTCACTTTGTATGTAAGTTATAGGTATTTGGCACCTTCGAATACAATGAAGTACCCATCGAAATTAACTGTCAGTACCTATTATTTGTAAATACTTTGTAAGTAAATGTCTAAGTCTATTTATAGCTGAAGGTTTCGTAGCTCATCTTATTGGGAACTCAAATTGAGTTATGAGGGTACATAGTACAGGATATACAATATTAGATAGGGCAAATTGTATCAGCGGGAGGAAGGTTGTATCTTGGTCGTTTTGATCCTTGATCCTTTTTAAGGGTTTCTCTATTCTGAAGATATTTTTGTGCAGAGTAGCCACGCAATGAGGTTATTTGTAGGTTTACGGGGCCGATACGTCAATGGGAGAGGTGAAATCGTGAGCGAGGTAGAAATAATTGTATTCCAAAAGGTTTATGCAGCAATATTGAATAATGCACAGAAACCCGTGAAATCGTTGGCTGTAGTATACTAAAATAATGAAATTAACTCAATAACGAATAGAACGTATGTATTGTTCATCCAAAATAAGAACGTGTACTTGAAACTTTGAAGTGCATTTTCGATATCTTACATTGGATGAACCTTAGGTACTTGTAGGTACCATACAAATATATCCGATTTATTTTGAACGTTATTTTTATCAATAGTATAATAATACTAAACACTAAACTCAGCAGAGTAAACATTTAGATAGTTAAAATGTAATTCGTGTTATCGTTTTGTTTACACACTCGACCACCACCACAACAGCCTATTTGCGGCCCACTGCTGGGCACAGGCCTCCTCTCATCATGCGAGGGTATTTACACTCAATTGTTTTCTATTTTATTTTATTTAACATAAATTATGATCTTGACCACAGGTGGCTGTTATGAAAAGGATACAAAAATGTCTCACCTTAATATTATGTCTGTAAATAATATTTTACTATTTATGCACTTTATATTAGGACGTTGATCATAAGCAAATACACAATAAGCCTGAAATAGCGTGTTTTTATTCGGCCCCGAGCTATAATGGGAGTTGTAGAACTTGGTTCATTTTATGGAGAAGCGAAGTCTGGCTTTACTTAACGGCTTAACTTAGTTTTGCCTCCGGTGTTATACCTAATTCTGCCTTTTCTTGCCATGATGGAACTAAGCATTTTCTGTTCTAAATCGTTTGTTCATGAGCTATTTTAGCTAGTAACTTAACGTGGGTAATATTTCAATTTTACATTATCGTTAGGTATTACATAATGCCATTAGCTTTGAACTTGTTTAAACAGTTTCGTTACAACTATTAAAAAGACAGAGTTCTTGAAATTATTATTTCTATAAAAAAAGATTTCACAGTTTCCTGGCCATTTTTAACGTGACATTAAAAAAAATGTCCGTGCTAAAAGAAACTGAAATTATCAATATCAAAATAAATTGCTAATTTGAACGTCGGTTCTATCTTATTGATTCCTTCGACATAGATAATTGGATATAGTGAACTGTGATAATTAGTTCTGTTTTAAATTAATAAACGAACACGACCAGTGGAGTCGAGGTCTCGTGAAAACTTCAGTTATCCAAATAGGTCAGTATGGAGAAGTCAGAAACTATGAGAGAGCGAAATTTATTCTATTATTATAATAAAAGAGCATAGAAAGAAAAGTTAAAAAAAAAGGAATGGGGGGTCTAATGGTATATGGTAGACCACAAAACAGCGATTTTTGGAAATATTTTCTGTCTGTCTGACTGTCTGTTTGTTAGAGTTAATCTCTGAAACTTCTGAACCGATTTGAATGCAGTTGTCAAGGGTAGATAGAGCATCATTTGGAGCAACATATAAGCTATGTTTGATTAAAATCGGATGTCGGAAAGAAAAGTTATCGGCAATTTTATATTCTATGCCGACGAAGTCGCGGGGCACAACTAGTCTGTTATAAGCCTGAAACATTGCGTCGATTTTCTTCTTCTTTTATTTAAGAGCTGTGCTCTTATCGGTGGAGTAATCGCCATGCCTCTCTCTCTATCCTGTGCCCTTTTCAGGTCGTAATAATAAGACGGGGCATTTGCTTTTTCCTCAGTTTTAGTATGTCTTCATTGGGCTCCGCGATACAGGCCCAGAGCCTCGTGCGGAAACCGCTGCCAACTACTGTAACTTTTGTAAACCAACTAGCTGTCCTATTATTTGTATGACTGTATTCTGCATATTTTTCTGGTAAATAAACATTATTCTTATTCTTATTCTTAGTTGGTCAAAGTACAGATAGCTACGTAAGTCACCGTAAGCTATTAAAAGACATTCGGAATTCGTAGAATGCACTAGTTACAAGTGGCAGCGAGGAGACAGCCAATTTTGAGCATATGTATGAGCATACAAATTAACGTTACAATTTAGTTGCTAATGAACTTTTGATCTAAGTAATAATTAAATGAGGTGTACCATTTCCCCAGTGACAACAAATATATACTAAATATTATAAATGCGAAAGTAACTCTGTCTGTCTGTTACCTCTTCACGCTTCAACCGCTGGACTGATTTAGATAAAATTTGGTATGGAGATAGTTGAGGTCCCGGGAAAGGACATAGGCTACTTTTTATCCCGGGAAAACGCATAGTTCCCGCGGGAACGCGATAACCGAACTCCACGCGGCCAGTAGATAGTTTCTATGAACTACGTGGTAGGCAGGGAGTAAAAATTTCTGCTTTAAGTAAGGCTTCTGTGTTATTAATACTAATGCTTAATTTAACTTAAGCATGCACTGGCGAAGTCTTATTTTCAAAAGGTCAAACGTAAAGTTTTAAAAAAGCCGCGGTGGCCTAGTGGTTTGACCTACCGCCTCTCATACAGAGGGTCGCGGGTTCAAATCCGGCTCGCACATCTGAAATTATTTAAGTGCGAAATTCAATTTGAATTTACCACTGAGCTTTTCGGTGAAGGAAAATATCGTGAGGAAACCTGTACGCATCTGCGAAGTTATTCAAGGATGTGTGTGAAGTCCCCAATCCGCACTGGGCCCGCGTGGGGACTATAGCCCAACCCTCTCGTTATGGGAGGAGGCCTGTGCCCAGCAGTGGGCCGTAAATAGGCTGTAGTAGTAAATGTAAGTACTTAAGTGACTTCTCTATCGCGTAACGCGATTGATTATTAAAATAGGTAGAGCTCGAACTGGAGGACCATTGACCTAAAAGCTCAAATATTTCATACTTACACTGAGATTCTAATACGGCTCCATATAATGGGGCTGACACAGCTATTTCCTTCTCAGAAAAGAATGGAAAGAATATAAAAACGAATGGTAAGGATCGGCCATTTTCGCTTCTACTTTTCCACAGTTAAAACATAGTCTACTAACGTAGTTGTAGATAACTCATCTGCAATAGACGGAGATCTGTTAAAACGAGAATTTTGGATAAATCTGCTTGTAACTCACTTTAGTCTACCGGGCGTGAAGATACCCAATCATTTCCGCCATGTTCGAACGTAAATACGCGTTAATAATGTAGGTAATAATACTGCTTATTATATATGTGAATTTGATTTTTAGTAGGTATAGGTACGTCACACATAATACACACTGAGTGGGTGATCATCATCATCATTTCAGCCAAAAGACGTCCACTGCTGGACATAGCCCCCCCCAAGGCTCGCCACTCAGACCGGTCCTGTGCTACTTGCTTCCACCAGTTTCCCGCGACCGTCACGAGGTCGTTGCTCCATCTTGTTGGAGGCCTATGTCCGATAATTTTGAGCAACACACTCAAATTGTACTTACTTTCTGGAGAAGAATCCATTTTGTAAAATCCAAATCCGTTAACTTTTCACTCTTCCAGACGCGTCGAAACTTAAGTCCGCGCGACGAGCAAACAATGCGAACGGCTCGACGCTCACGAATAAAATGGATTCCTGAGCCAGGTATGGACGCTTTTCCTAACGGTCATAATACATACTAGAGGTACCACTACAACTATTCCAACCATTGAAAGTCCCTAGAAAAAAATATTTTTTTTTCGACTATTGGCCAGCTTTTGGTGATTTGGGACCACTGTGCGACAGCTCGTTTCCCGGTTCGCGGGCGCCACTCGAGAATTTTCCGACCCCATCGGCCATCAGTCCTGCGAGCAATGTGCCCCGCCCACTGCCTGGCTTAAGGCGCGCAATTCTTCTGGCTATGTCGGTGACCCTAGTTCTACTGCGGATATCCTCATTTCTGATTCTATCACGCAGAGAAACCCCGAGCATAGCCCTCTCCATTGCCCTCTGAGTGATTTTGAGCCTTCTTATGAGGCCCATCGTAAGCGCCCACATGCGCCCAGTGGGTGATCACACGATGGTAAAGAGATGCCTGTAAATTCATTTCATAAATGTGAGTGCCACCGCGTGCCCCCTAGGGGCCTAGGCGAGTCGTAGGCGAGTTCATTTTGTGCGTAAAACGAAGACTTTGACTCTGAAAATGTTAACGAATCATTGGCAACAGAATAAGTTTTGAGACTCCTAAAGGACCTAGAATAACGTCTTATACCTTCGTCCTACGTCATAGGATATTATAACTTTATATCTTTCTATTCAATTACTCGCGTAGGTAGTACGGTGGGTGAAAGGTTCATACCAAACGGTTTTTCGATCAAATGAATCCCTTCATATAAAAAAATACCTGTATTAGGTACAGGCTTGAAATCCTTAATATACTACATACGACATTAATTTATACTAGGTACGAGCTCGATGATTTACTTGACCTCTTGTCTCTTGTTTGTTACCTCGTCGTAGTTTGCTCGAGTCTCGCAAGCGGCCAACTTTATGTGATGGCTTTTATGCTAAGTGATATGGTTTATCTCTTTTTCGCTGTTTTAATACCAGAGGGATAAACCCGCCTATGTAGGTAGGTACCTACCATCTTCCTTGGACCGTAATCATTGTAGTAACTTAAAAATGTGCAATAGTAAGTATATTACTTAGATAGAAGAAGTAGAAAGACATTTTGGTTTCTATAAACATTGCGTTTTGGTTAAGTGTTTCAAACAATAGGAACTTAGTAATAATAGGAAGGTAATGTTTATCTACAGAAAATAAAGATCAAATAGATCGATATACATATAACTAAGTATATTAAACATGTACCTACTTAACATACCCGTGTATTGACATGTAGAAAGTTTTAATGTAACGTTACTGAACCATATTATGGTGACCGTCAATTACAAGAGATCTGCGACCTGCGTTCCTTTACTGCGTACCTATCGCGCTTCAGGAACATCAAAACCAGACGGTATCACATCGATTTTAGTTAGCAAACTTAAAAATAATACTAGTACAATGTAACTATCGATGTCTATATTGATTGATTACATAAAGCGTAATTTTCACAATTGTTTTATTTTGCTTTCCAAATGCGGCACCAAGTATTTAAATAACGTATGTGATGGTCGTTATCACCTTTATATTCTTTGTAAGTTAATTCAGATGGGGTTGTTGTCAGTAATTATATTTTGTGCAACTGCACTCAGGGTCTCTTTTTTGGGATCGTTCTATGGAAAATTAATACCTGCTTAGCAACCCCTGCCTCACTAAACCGTGGAATTTGAACTGGTTTACGCAGCTGTTTGCCAACCCTTTGTTATATGCAGATTTAGCAACAGGCCTTAAGTATCACAATTGCTGATACGAAGTGATCAGAACCAGAACGAGGGGAATGGGACAAAAGATTTTTTTTAATTAGCTGGTTAGAATAAAAAGCATCGAGTTATTTGGGGTCCCGGGAAAGAACATAGGCTACTTTTTATCCCGGAAAAACGCATAATTCTCGTGGGAACACGATAATAACCGAATTCCACGCGGGCGAAGTCGCGGGCGGAGGCTAGTCTGTTATAAATAAATGTAAATACACTAGTTAATAATTCTATTAAGTACGTCCTTAATACATATAACCTACCTACGATATTATACCAATATTACGTTTCCAGATTATTAACTTGTGTTGTGAGATAGGTAGGTACAGAGTCTTCGCCATAATTCTAGATAATCTAGGTCTACGTGACGGCTTTATACGATAAACATAAGTTTTGATTTAGGTAGGTATAGGCTATACCTGAGCGTGTATGAAATACGAGGCATAAAATAACTGACCTTTTAAGCAATATCGATGTTTTACGTGACCGTATTAACCAATCTTGTAGAGTAGAATAAAGTATGGATAGATATACCAATGCAGCTAACAGGTATTTCGTTACGAATCTAGGTCCGATAGGAATCCTATTTCAATTAAGTAATATAAAAATATAAAGTACAATCATCAGGGCCTATATTCGAAGTGTTAAATAGGGATCTCGCTGTTCTCTATAGGATCGCTCACGCGTCACGTTGAACTTTAAATCTAACTGCTTACAGTTCACGCGACGCGTAAACTATCCTATAGGGAACAGGGAGATCCCTATTTTAAGACTTCGATTGTATCCCCATCTTTTAGAGCATGATCGAAATTTTATAAAGATTATTTAGTCGCATTTATCGGCACGAAATTTGAAATATGTAATTTTAATATAGGTATGTAATTTATTATGTAATGCTATTTTATTCAATCTAAAATCGGCGCCGTGGTTCTTAAGAACAGACATATGTTCCTCAATGTTGATTTTTTTCTTTTTTTTATGTACAAAGATTGAAAAACAGGCAGGCGGCCCACCTGATGGTAAGTGGTAACCGCCGCCTATAGACATTTTTAACACCAGAGGCATCAAAAATGCGCCCCCTTTTGAAAAGCCCCAAATTGTAGCGCAGAGGGAAATTCGAAGGGACAGGAATTCATTCCAAATACTTATTGTACTTGAATCGAAGTCCGAAGACAAACCAAATTCGAGCACTGAATTCGAATGGTGCTAGAGAAATGAACACTCTACCCACACACTCGAATACAGTTGTCAAATCATGGTTACTCAGCATTTCGCGGACTCGCATCTTCAATAGGAACTTGGATTCGACGATCTTCAAAATCTGCTCGACCTGCAAACTGAAAATATGATTCTACCTCCAAAACATTTCGACTTCTATTTTCGTTTGTTAAGTTTGTTCAAGCATTCAATTCTACGACGAAATGTTCAATACAATAGGTAAGGAACTTCTAATTGGAGTAACTTTAACTTAATGACAATAAACAAATTGTACCTATTGTTCGTGTAGGCTTTCAGAGTTCACTGAAAGCCTGAAAGGTTAATATATTAGATAGAGATATTCATGAGTATAAAATTACATTATAATTTTATTACCTACATGTCAAAGATATGAATTAACATTGAGATTCAAAAAGGATACTATGCGTTTTTTCTGGGATAAAAAATAGCCTATGTCTTTCCCCTGGACTAAAAATATCTCCATATCTACCAAATTTCATCTACTTACATCCGTCCGTGGTTTAAGCGTGAAGAGGTAACAGACGAACAGTCAGACAGAGTTATTACAATACAATATTAGTATAGGTAGATGGATTAAAAGTAATTTTAATAATTACAAGCTTTTACTTACTTTTACCTGTCCCGTTGTCTGTAAATTCTGTAATGGAATCTTGCATTCTCGGTTTCCTGAGCTGAGCTGAAATTTTGCACGAATATGTAAATCGCGTGACAATGCAATATTATGATGACGTGGAGCTGATCTGATGATGGAGCTGGAAGGTGACCATAGGAACTCAGTAATAAAACCACATGACCCCATCGAGTTTGGGCTCGTTTGATTCGTCTTGAAGGGCAGATGAAGGATTTACAAAGAAGAGTACAGTCAGCAATAAAAGCGTGTCCCAAAAGTTTAATTTTTGAAAAAACTTTTTTCCATAATAGACTTAGCTTTCAAGTAATAGGCAATTAGTGTAGATTAAAAGAGATAAACAAAGATATAGACAGACAAAGCTTTGAATAATTAACATAACTCTGAGACCAAGTCATACATTACTAATAAGAGGAAGTACAAATTATTTTAAAATGTTGAAGTATTAGGAGAAAAGACACTTCGTAAGGACTGCTTATTAATCTCAGGCAGTTGCAATTCTATCAAGAAAATCTCCGCAATCACTGTACCTAATCCTGGGCGATCGTGCTGGATAAGGGGAAAGAATAAGCAGGACATCGGGTAAATAAATAGGTATAATGTTATTTGACAAGCCAGCGGGCCACGGGACGGGTATCCCGATCGGTATTGACATTACGTGGGGACGCTTGGAGCGCGAACGCTTTCATTATTTACGTGGAGTCTGCTACCTGCCTGCCTGCCTGACCGGCGCGGCGATCGATGTCTCCCCCCGCGCTCTCGCAGCGAATTCACACGATATTTCATAAAATTGACTCCCCTACGAGCAAACATGAATAGTAATTTTAACAATGACCACTGCCCAAGAGATACTAAAATATATTACTTATGGGCGATTTTTCAACCCTCAGATGTTTAAGTCGCTATTCGTAGAAAAAAATGTAGGGACTGTACAAAGATAAATTGTAAATGACGCTTGAAAAATCTTATTGTAGTATAAAAAAGGTAAGTACTAACGATAATTTACAAACTCATTTGCAACTTACTCATATGAGTAATTGGAGCAATTACACATGCACAAATAAAAAGGGGACGGTTCTATTTTCATGTACCTATTGATAATTATTATTGATCGCCACGGCAGGCAAGGCACTTTAATCAAACGAAAAGAATGTAACCCGTAATTTCACATATACATTTACAATTAAATTGGAACCTATGTAACGACACGGGACGACTGACCTACCGAATGATGAAATTCAATTTCAAAGCCATCGATTACCTATAGGATGTGTAATTTCCTGGTTCGCTAAGGATTTTGGCTTTGTACCTACACATGCCACAAATTAAATTAGTGAAGTACGTTTCTATTTAGTTCTATACTCAATTTTACTGTAAGAATGAGAAAACTGAGTAAATAATATAAATGTTTTCCCATACATCTAGAAAGAAAATCGTCTTACATTAGAATTCTACAAGCATTCTTAATTATACAGTGCGACTGTAAAATACAGCGTTCGTTTCAACAAGTAGGTAGATGTTTTGAAAATTGGTATGAACACTGCCGCTGAGCTGAATGTTGACGTAGGACATATAATTACATATTATTTTATCGTTAATTTCAAACAACAGAGCTTTCTTTTTTCTAGAGATCGTTTATAAATTCCATGATTTTATAGCTTTAAGAAGATGTTTCTAGTAAAAAACTGGCCAAGAGCGAGTCGGATTCGCTTACTTGTTCCATAGCTATATTTGAAAAGCTACCCAACCGATTTTGTTCAAAGCAATTTTACACTCTATAGCTCAAGCAATAGAGGGGGGGAGACACTTTTTACCCCTTTAGAAGCGAATATCTAGCAAAATATTGGCGCAAATGAACATTTATTTAGGAACTTCATATCATTTTTGAAGACCTACCCAATGATACGTCACACCACACGTTTAGCTCTCTAAATCCTAATCCGAAGTTAGCGGCTTGGTGCAAGAGGCCTAAAGGTGCCATGTCCTGATCAATGACCAAGTGTAAAAAGTAAAGCCTTAATTTAAACAGCAACGGCCTAACAGAGGCTGCGAGGGATTCCTCTCATCACGAGGAGCTGGCTCATGGCTGGCCACTCCGTATGCTTTCCCCAAGACAACCAGAGCCTCGTTCTAGAAGCAAAGGGATTCTGTATGGAACGTAAAAACCCGGAGGACAGGATTAGTCTTCAGCCCCAGTACGGATAGTTATAAATTGCGTCGCAGATATAAGGTCTTTTTAACAGGTAGACTTTGACATGTATGCAGGGATATCCCTGCATACCTACATGTTATCACTACGTTGTGGAATAAAGACTCGGGCTCAAACTCTTACTCAAGATCGGTTTATGATGCTTGATTTTCGCTACTCTATGTGTAGTCTGTCACCAATGGTGGGTGGTATCAAAATAGTTAGAATTTAGCGGACATTATCTACTAAACTAAGGCTTTCCCTTCAGTTTTCTGTTCTCAACAAGATGTAAGACCCCGCAAAGCGGACCGAATGAAACATTATTTTATCCAGAACTCTCCTACTTGTTTGCTAGCAAGAAAAACATTATCGATTATAGTTCTCTCGTAGAGTGGATCTGGTGTTCGGCCTTCTAGTTAAACACTCTTAATAGATAGTGCAAGAGTTATATTATAGCGAAATTGCGTCTTAAGGCGTTTTGTTAGAGTCTACAATAGGCTTAATTCGATGCGGTCCGTCTGTAAATAGTTTACATTGAACAATAGCATAAAAAGATGTCGTGATTAGAGGTAGGAGAACCATCGACTTTTACTCAATGAGAGTCGCGCGTTGGCGTCGTGTCGTCGCGGGCGCTCCATCAAAATACCATCGAGGTAAGATCCTATTTGCTCCCTAGTTATACAATCTACTATTTCATATTCGCTGCAACCATAAGTTATCTAAAGTATTCGAGGCGGCGGATGGCACCCAGCCTTTACGTAATCCGATATTAGATTTCCGCTTCCTGCTATTGCGATCGGCGTGAAGATATTTCGTTATTTAAGGGTTGCGAATGGAAGTTTCGTGTTTACGCGATCTCACTTTTATTTAGGCGATAAAAATACGTATGTTAAATAGAAAACTACGATTTCACTACACGCTGTAAAATTAAGTTATAAAACAATTATAACTTAAATTATATTAGCAAATTTAAACACACACAAAATGGTTGAAACTCAGGCACTGCCAGAGGCACACTGGTGTCACTCCAGCCGGGATACTCTTTTAAAGCCAAAGATGTTCCGCGCGACGGGACCAGGACAATCAAGTCGCATCCTGCAGCTCCACAATGCTAGTAAGATGATACTTCCCTTACAGAGGCCAGCCAGCGTCTAGGGACAAAGTTACGGTATTAATGGCCTGCTCTAGCTCTCCCGCGGGTGCCCGTTGAGTAATTACATCGGGCGTGTTATTGTTAATTGGAATCGAACATGCGAGTTAGAAGTTCTACATTGAATCGTTTTGTTGTGCGTAATTTGATCTTGTTTCTACGTACTCGTACCTATACTTAATAAGAAGTTTTTGCACCACTTTTGCGTGAAGATACAGCTGGACAATTTAGATGAAATTATTATTGGAGTCCAATAATAATTGCGAACCTGAAGTGGCAGTGGGCGGGGCGGCACATTGCTCGCAGGACTGATGGCCGATGGGGCCGGAAAGTTCTCGAGACGAGCTGTCGGTAGGCCTCCAACAAGATGGAGCGACGACCTCGTGAAGGTCGCGGGAAACCGGTGGAAGCAAGTAGCACAGGACCGGTCGGAGTGGCGAGCCTTGGGGGAGGCCTATGTCCAGCAGTAGACGTCTTTCGGCTGAAATGATGATGATGATGATTATTGGAGTCCAGGGAAATGTCATACGCGATAACTATAATTATAATAATTCGCGCCACGCGCGGACCTTACGGGCGAAGTCGTGAGCAAAAGCTAGTTTGGATATAAACGGGATTAAGACGTTGACAAGAGCTAATGAGTAATGACCTTAAGCAATCGAGGCAGGCGACAGTCTCAGCGGACAATGTCAAGACGTAACTTCACGATTTTTTCATCGAACCGCGGCGATGTCATGAAATTCTTTTTACATCACCCTTGGCCATAAAGTGGGATTTTCTGCCCGCTACGCGGAGAGAAAATCTCATTCTTGGCCAAGACAAGACGTAAAACTTTTGACAAACCACGGGCGGTAATTCGTAAAGCCCCAGATCGCATATTTATGGCCCTCACCTTCGGTTCGGGCCACAGAAACCTGCGATCTAGGACATTTACGAATTCACCACCCTAGGTCTGTAATGTACTATTACGAAATAGCATGTTTTTAAGTATATAGTGAATATTAACATATACTTTACTCGCCTTAAAAAATCAAATAGTTTTCGTTTAAATACTGTGTAAATAAAGTCAATTTAGGTCTTGTCAGCGCCTTCATGAATATACCTACGTATTAGGTTCACTGTTACCTTAATCGCATGAAATTACTTAATACTTATTAAGGTTTCACCGTGCTATACCTAGTTTAAGTAGTACGGCACACCCGTATCGAATATCTAACTTTTTACCTACTGAAACAAACCTCACAGTCACAGCTGCAAGTTTGCTAATTTCATAAAACTGAAATGCAAATCCAGTTAAGTACCTAGTTGGTAATCAGAAGTTCCGCTGAAGCGAATGTAACCGCGTAAAGTAATGAAATTTACATATCAAAGTAGGGCAATGTGAATAACACTTATTAGAAAGATATAAACTACTGTGAAGTACTGTAAGGGGACGTGACCCTTAAAGTGCTCCTGACCTGAAAGTATCTGTAAAATCCTTTTTATTATTCTTTAGAAAATATTATCGAGAACTTTTTGAATTACCTAATATTTTTTACACCTCATTGAACGTTTCACCTCGCGAAAGTGAGGTGAAAAAAATAAAAGTTACCCTACTGCGCCAGAAGCAGGGTTATGTTTTACGAGTATATGTATGTATATTTCTTTGGCGCGCTCTGTAGCTTGTGAGGTATCGTTCGATTTGTCTTGATTGTAAGAGCCACACTGGGTAAATCAAAAGTTTACGTAATTAGTCAGGTTTTTAATTTTTCAAAAAACGAGTTAATATATTTTTTGTACTCGTCAATTGAAATATGTGTATTAAGATTTCATAGAGAATACTGCAATGTCACTCTTTTCATCGTTAAATAGTCATACTTCCGAAACAACCGAAATAAGTTATTTCGATTCGCTCTAGACGATCGAAATACTTTTTCACGTTTCGGCATGGCCATCTAGATGCACGTCGTGACCAACTAGATTACAGGCCCTACCACGAAGAGCAAAATTCAAACGACATTTATTTTTCTTATATACTCGTACTAATGAGTTAAATTATTAATTTTAATGGACTCGTACAAAAAGTATTGTTCACAATAGTGCCATAATCAAGCTTTTCAATCTCGTACCTTACTTAGGCCACTCAGCAAGCTTCGTGGCCTAAACACGGTACTCGACTGAAAAGCTCTCTATTATGTCACGATTGCGAAAAATACTATTGCAGTGTTTCGAACGGCGACTACACCTTAGGCAGAAGACATGGCAGAAGGTAACTAGTTCTTTGAATTTCAAAAATAGAACATTCCACCGAAACGAGTTTTGACACGACATGACTGTTTTCTCGCTGGTAACAATTATGACGTCATCAGTGGACAAACATCCATTATCGTTGATCCCAAGCTATTTCACGTGGACCGAGCGTCGGACGTTCGTTCAAATTGAAAAGCCAATGAACAATTTCAGTAATAGTGAAGTCATGGCCAGGCCGTGGTTATTGCATAGTGCATTTATATGACCTAGTTGAATTAGCGACATAATAGAGCAATTAAGCGCAAGTTAATTACCGTATAATGTTATAGGTACAGGTATATTATTAGCATCGTCCTCTCGCCGTCCATCTTGGAATTGACTAACAGCAACGTTATTTACAGCTTTATATTGTGATTTCTACCAAGCACAACCAACTGCAACCGCCTATTTAGGTCCCACTGGTGGGCACATGCCCCCTCTCATCACGTGGATTGCGGATTGGAGACACAACTGCTTAAATTGCGAAGCAGATGCGTGAAGACTTCCTCGCGATATTTTCCTTCACCGAAAAAATCAGTGGTACGTGTAAAATTTAATTTAAATCGCACATAAGTAACTGTGCCAGCCAAATTTGAAACCCCGACCCTCTATGAGCGGCGGTAGATCAACTAGTCTTTAGGCTATCAGTGCTATCACAGCTTTTTTGATTACCGCAGTCGTCCCCATTGCAAATAATTATCACGCTATTTCAATTCCCGCAGTACATTAGCATCGCCAACCATCTTGAATTTAGCCAACAGCATGAATATTTAATTAGTCCTATATTTTAGTGTCTACGTATCCGGTAAAGGTAATTCAGAGGAGTTTAACTTCCAGCCATCAGACACGTAGCTAGAATAAAATTCAGTGCACGTTCACAAAATACGTCCAACAGTTTAAAGCGCTTCCCGTGAGACGAGTTTAATAATACTTTCGATGTACGAGTGCCTCTTATCTGTTTACTCATAATTTCGGGCGAAATACGTCCACTTCTGGACATAGTTTTTCCCCGAGGTTCCCCACACAGACTCGTCCTATGCCTCACTCATGCATCTATCGGATTTTCACGATCTTCACGAAGTCGGCGCTCTATCTTGTAAGAGGTCTACCGACAGTGAGTCTTCCAGTAGTGGCCGCCATTGGAGGACTTTCTGGCCCCATCGGCCATCAGTCCTGCGAGCAATGTGCCCCGCCCACAACCACTTAAGTTAGCCAATGCTTCGGCTCATCTGGTTAGGTACAATCCAGTCGTAACGACGAAGTCTAAAACTTACATTTTAGTTTAGGGTTGCCCTTAAGTTAATTTTACCAATTTACCGTCGCCGACGAAATAAAGACGCTGAAAAGTATTTCGTTGATAAATCTAATAAAAAGTTAATTGGGTGACTGCTTCGAAGCCTGTTTGTGCTTAAACGAATTGGACTTCGCTGTATTAAGGAGAAAATAAGTACCCACTTGTGTCGTTACTTGTTACCAGAAACCAAGAAAAATAACAAGTCTTGATAGGGTTCTTTCTCTATTTAGCTACAACAGACATGACTTTCGAAAATAAATAGAGTCCCTCTGTACGTAAAAGGTAGATCCGTTTTAAATATCCAATTTGAAATGAAAAAATGCTGAAATGATACTTAAGTTTTCTTCTTCGAGTGCTAAGCAATTTCAAGGGGTTGAAAGTTCGATGTAAATAAAAACGAGTTTTCCAGTCTGTTTCGAGCACGGACACCGAGGCGCCTAGCTTTGTCATCCGATAACAGGGGGAGATCTACCGTTATGAATAGAAATTGTACTGCGTCATGTTACCCATTCAAAGCGGTTTAATTTCTATAGAGAGTGGTTATCTTGAACCCAGAACTGTCCCCGCAGTGTCTAGGGTTACAGACTTAAGTTGTCAATGGGAAACTAAAGCCTCTCCGCAACATACATAGTGAGGCGTGGGTATTGTAGGCCGTCTTAGCCGATACCGCCTAATGAACTTGACTTGGCTTTAAACACTTAGCATTGCCTCCAAATTAAATTACGTTGTTACAGTCATCATCAACATCATCCTCATCATGTCAGCCGAATGACCTCCACTGCTGGACGCCATTCGGCTAATTAATAATTCGTAATAAATATTTAAAGAATTATTATACATATTTCGACATCCTGGCGCCATGGTAGAGATCTTCTACTTTAAATACATTGAAGCGTTTTGAAATGTGTGGGCGCGGGACTTTAGATAGTCGAAGATCTCTAACGCTTACGGTACAAAATGGCGCCAGGATCCTAAAGACAAACAAAATGGCTTTACATTACAAATTTTTTTGGATGTATTGTGTATACATTCGATTTAACTTGAGCTGTCGACAAGATCGAACTTCGCAGCTCGTGACCAAAATAAAAATGCCAACAAATAATAAAAACCTTTAAGTACCTACTCGATGTGAGACTCCGAACAAAACAGGGAAAACGGAGCCTTTTGTGAACAATAAACTGGGACGTATAAAAAGGTGTCAAGTATTTCAGAGTTTTCTTTCATCTCTTGAAAATAAGAAAATACAATACCTATCATTGTTTAAGTGCCTTCATCTTAAATAATGGAACCAGCAGCGCTAAGTACTACTAATAACTACATATATCGAGGTCGCCGAAATAAAGCAACTAAGTAGGTATGTAGCATGTAATGTAACGCATTACAAGACTGCTGGCCAGCTGTGTTAACAGTTTAATAAAGTAGATACCTACGTCCAAGTTTGCTAAGTGATCCAGTTCGCAGGGAACTTTGTTTTGTGCTGCGGAGTACCTAGTAAGTAACTTAACGATATCATTACATTACCGTTGTAGAACCGTGGTTATGAATTCGCACTCGTCCATTTTCATACAAACGTAGGTAGTTACGTTTTAATTCGCTAACTACTTATGAGATTGGCACCAAATTTTACAAGTAATAGTGGAGCAGAGATATTATTGTCCAAAATACACTTTGTACTAAATTGAATAACAAAGAATCTAGGACCATTATAGTTTCCTCCATACAAACTTGAAAATTAAGTTTTTTGGCTGTACTTAAATTAATTGTGTTTTATTTTACCACGACATTTACTAATTTCGGACACCCACAATAATGATTTTATTATGTGTACCATGTTTCGAGTCAATCTGTTAAGTAATTTGGTAATAAAAGCGAAAATACGTTTGTATGAAAAGTTGAGAAACGCCGTGCGTACTGGGGACTGTTAACTTAACTCGCTAGAAATATTGTAGGGCGCTTTCCCGAAGCAGAATCTTTCCAGTTGATTATTCGGTTCTGCTTTGTAATAATTGAAAAAAGTAAATGACGGACCCATAAAAAAAGAGTACTATAGGTATTTCTTATAATGATAAAATGATATATTTTAAATGCAGGCGCCTGGTTATTACTCGCTCGGTTTTAAACACTGAAACTTGATAAACAGATCAACGCGGCTTACTGAAATACAATTTAATTTCCTACGGCGGCTCAAATTTCCGAGCCGCCGGAACAATCGATGAGAATCAACAGAAACTGAGGAGACTTTTGTGAAATCTCCATAAGCAAATAGATCCGAGACAACGGAAGCAATTGTATCAGTAAATAATCATTTCTCAAAGGAATCGGAAATTTTCGTTTTAATTTAAAATGAAAAACCGGCCAAGTGCTTGTCGGGCCACGCGCAATGTAGGGAACCGTAGGTACCGTTAATACATTTTTACAGAGTTGAATTCTAAAACAAGTTTCGAAAGACAGATTGTAAACATGTTTCCTAACACTTATATATTAAGTAACATATATTAAGTAGTAGGTACTTACCTTTTTTCCTAGCTTTTCTTAAAGTAAATGGAATACACGTGAATATTTAAGTAAAGTAATGACTTCAGCGATATTTCGAAAGTGCCTCGCTGTGTAGAGTGCCAGTTTGTATACTTACACTAAACGGTTTTAAGAGTATACTTAATAAATTGTAAATTCATCTCCATTATATTTGAGAATAATCTACAAAGTACTGTCAACACCGTCCTGTCCTGTCCTTGAACCGTTTTTGTAAGATTTATTAAATAAATATCTCCTTCGTTAGTCCTATTATGTACCTATTACTTCAAGCGCTTGATATCAAAGGGCGTCTGGTAAGTAAAGCTTCGGTCTTTGTGTTTGATCTTTGAAAATAGATCCCACTGCGCTCATTCTTGTCAAGTTTACTCCATAGTTTACAGCAGCTCTTGTTCAGAATTATTAGGTAAATCTTTATTTTACAAATTGAGGCCGTTTTTTAGGGTTCCGAAGTCCACAAGGAACCCTTATAGTTTCGCCATGTCCGTCCGTCCGTCCGTCCGTCCGTCCGTCCGTCCGTCCGTCTGTCCGCACTATTGCTCGGAGATGCTTAGGTCTAGAGAGCTGTAATTTGGCATGAATATGCATATTAGTTACGCTGACAAAGTGGGACAATAAAATTTTGAAATATATTTTTTATAGGGTACCTCCCCTACTCGTAAAGTGGGGATGTAATTTTTTTTTCTTGCGTACCCCATGTTGCGGCATATCGTTGAATAGGTCTTAAAAAAAGATTGTGGGTTTGTTAAAACCATTTTTTGATTAAGTGATGCGTTTGTGAAATATTAAGCTTTAAAGTGCTATTTTTTGTTAGAGTCACGTGTCCCCCCCCCCCCCCCCTGCCAGTTAAATGGTGGTATTTGGATGGCTGAAAAAAATCACGGTTGTGGCATATATAACGTAGTTGAAAGGAAAACTATCAGAGCTAAGTAGGCTGTACAAACTTACGAGTAATAGTCGACCAACTTATAATGATGATTTTTCTCGAGCGGCAGGGGCGTCGGGCGGGCACGTCATACCACAGGCTAGCTAGATGCTAATAAGTCTTAGAAAGGTACTGTGGGCATCCTCAACTTCGGAACCCTATAATTTGCGCGTGGCCCGACACGCACTTGGCCGGTTTTGTATTTAGGACTCGATCAATGAAGTGCGGCACCATTCTGTAGTAGGAGTAGGTAGTATTTGTTGTAGCTGTTACCAGCATCCTTTCATCCCTTATCGCAAAAGTTACAAATATAACTAAGGCGATGTGTAAATTATAACTGAAATATTTTTTATAATTATGTATATATGCTGGCCTGTTATTCCACCAGGGATACCTAAATCGTACGTTTAAGTACCGCTCGCTTCTCTTGTGTGGTTATCTAACGGTAGGTTAGGCATTCAATATTTTTTTGGCTTCAACAAAGGCTATCCACTAGCAAAATGTCAAAGTTCAGAGGAAATATATACGAATCGGTAAAATTTTATGAACACGGCTAAAATTTAACTGACTTCGTTAGTTAATGAACGTAAATATTTTTATGCTATCACTATTGCTAGGTATTCTCAAACTAAATGTGTAACGATAAATATCGAAAAAACCTTTAGAAAAATTATTATTGAAGAAATCTTCATAAGCACAAGACGCGGTTGTGACTCATTCATTATTATTCATTATTATTGCATTGTATGAGTGAAATTACTTGAAATAAACGATTTTTTTTTTATTTTTTTTTTATTTGACCGCTCATTGTTTAAATTTATTCATTAGTTCGGAATAAAATCTGCAAATCAATGTCCATGTTATAACCCCATAACACAGCAACATAGGTAGGTAGCGGATTTTCCAATGTGGTAATAATACGAGTATGTATTGTCATTTCACACAGTTACGAGTAGTGACCATTTCAAACAATATCATGAATAATCTAGTAGTAAGTGTCCTCGCGGCGACTATATCAAAAAGAAAAACATGGAAAAACTAAGCGGCATAAATTACGAAATTAAATTATGTAATCGAAAACAACACATAAATTCCAGGCAGGCGTAACACAGATTGGGTTTTCGAGTTCAAGGGTGGACGCGTAATGACCGTATTATTTTAGTCGTGGAAGTCTCTAACAAGCGAGTGGAACATAAACTCGATTGATGGCAGAAAGTAAACAAAATAAAGAGCACAAGTGAGTCTTAATGGCCGGTACTAGCGTGTGAAGCCGCCCCTTATCGACTAACACATTGGTCAGTGTGACCCAGTAAATTCACCCCTAATCACCGCACTCCTATAAAATCTTCATGATCTCTTTCATTCTTAATAAAGTTACTAATGAATTCAATTTCACATAGAAGCAAAAAAAAAACTTCCTTCCGAGCCAATGAATAAAGTATTAAGATGGGAATAGACAGCTTTCAGTAGAGCACAATCAAGGCACTTTCCCGAGAAGCCAGGCGGCAAAATCCGCTACAGTCGGGGCTTACCAACAACTTCCGTTAATTCCTAAGTGAATACACGAGGTAGGTTATTCCTTAATATAATTTGCTGTTTAAAGTTGTACAGGGATAAGATGATACACGTGTTGGAACGAGAAAACGATTATTTGTCCACTTTAAACGTTTTAAATTCGCTTTTATGTAGCGTAAAACTATATTTGCGCGTAGCCGGGTTAAAGACCTTAAAATGCATACAGCGGCACATAAAAAGAAAATGTATGCACGTCGGAAGCTCTGTTATTTAGGTTAACTGTATCAGGTCAGAATAATTAAAGTGTTTCACGCGAGTAAGAATTTTCTTGATAAAAGAACCTCCACTCTTGTATGAGTTTGTTCATACATTCTATTTTATGAAATTTATGGCAAATAAAGATAATGGGGTAGATGAATCTACATTGCATGATAAGGAAGCTCGCAAGCACAGGCCCATTCTGAGGAGGCGCTCGGGTACGGGTACCTATTCCACCTGTAAGTTGGAAGGAAATCACGTATTTAGGTACTTACAACATTTATTGCGGCTCTTTCGGTGAATAAAAACAACATGTTCGGTTTGTTGTGGTGATTCGTTTTGCTGGAGTTAACTTACAACTGCTTTTGTACCAATCACTGGTTTTTGTCATGAGATTTAGATTCCTTTCCTAATTAATGTATAGATTATGGGTAGAACATAGAAACCTGTCTGTTACGATTGATTGTTCTGATAGTTTACAGAATTTCATTAATTTCAACGGGAGTGGTGTGTAACTATTATTTATTAGTTTAGGGATTACATTTTCGTGTATAAATCTAAAGTAAATTAGAAACGACATCTCGTTTCAAATTTTGGCATACCTACCTAAACCTGAGAAAAATCCCTCAGATCTGCTGTAGTGGCTCTTCCGGCTCTCTGAATTGACTCCGTGACAATAACTGGGTGGGGGGGTTTCATATTGCTTTCAATTATATTTTCTAGTGTCGACAAAGAAAAGAGTAGGCACGGACCGGAGTACTCGCCCGACTGAAACTTTTCACTTCACGGCTCGTGACTTCAGTGCATTTTATATTTTATTAAAGAAACCTTTTAAAGTTCTTTTTCGTGTCTTTTTGTTGGCATTACTGGTGCCGGCAGGATTCTCTACGTAATATCTGCAAATTCGGCAATCACTTTATTTACTACTAACTCTCTGGCTGGCACTGTCAACCCTTTCTCTCAATTTTTCGTGAATACATTAAACTCGTGGATGACTGCCGGGATATCTTGCCAATAATATTTCAAGGTTTATAGATCTAGTAACTTGTAGTTTGTAGTAGGCAGGTATATCTATTTGTAATTTCGGATACATGTAAAATAACTTCTTCAAGAAGAAGAAGGAGGATTATGTTTTTCGAGTGTATGTTTAGTATATTTCTTTGGCACGCTGTGTAGCCTAAATGGCTTGATGGATTTTAGCATGCGAGGTGTCGTTAGATTCGTCTTAATTGTGAGAGTGACACTGGGTATATCAAAATTGCAAAAAACAAAATGGCTGACTTTTGGAGGCATTTTAAACGTTTCCAAAAATATTATCGAGTGAGGTATCAAAATAAAGGGTTTAATGAACGAATTGAAAAAAATATAATGTGTCATCAAAAGATTGTTTCGGGTATATATTTTTTTCAAAAATCGAGTTATTATCATTCACTGCGCTCGAATCAGTAGCCGAAAGCGTCGGCCTGTAAAAGAAGAGTTAAATAATAAAATACAGCCTGTGGCAGCCTTCACTTGGCTGACATGATTATAATGAAGAGGAATATCGAATTCAATTAAATAGTAAGACATAAACTTACAGGCATGATTAGCGTTAAAAAAATATTAAAGTACTACCTATTAAAACGTGAAAGTACTTCGTATAGTTTTATGTAAAATGTTGAGATCAATTTTAAAAACAGATAACCGATGACAAGTGGTAACACGCGATTTGCCGCTTCTACAAACGCAATATTTGGTGAGACCTTTGTTTATTTAGGACAGCGATGGGTATCCTCGATCTTAGTAACAAAGCACGCTCAGATACATAATGTACATAAAATATGATCATCTTTTTGCTACCACTGCAATGGTAACGAGAAAGTTAGGTAAGACGGCAATATTTCCCCTGTTAAAAACAAACTCACGTAACATTTGTCGTGCTATATTTACTTACGAGCTCACGAGAATCATAGGTAGTTCAACGCGTAAAAAGTGAAGAATTGTAAGAATCTCGTTTCTGTCAATACCAGCTTACTATATCGTTCCCAGAAAGTCTGAATGATTAAAAGAAAGAAAGAAAACATCCAAACAAAGAGGTTATTTTGGTGGTGAAACAGAAATACTCAAGCTATTTAACATCTCTCGTAAAACTGCAGATAAACGAAACGTAAGATCTAAATAAATTCACCTTATCTCACAACCACCCGCTACCGGCGGCACATAAACAAATTGTCGTTTTTTTGCACTTCTTAGTTATTCTACAACTACAAAGATCTTCGCCTTTACTTAATTCAGAACTGAAGTGGAGAAAGCTAAATTAAAGCAGGAGCATGGCCACATTTACCTAAAGAGAATGTTTAATTGCGTTTTACTTCGAATTTTACGTTAGAGAAAGCCAAAACTGACTGTATTGTGGTGAATTTGATTATAGAGATTCTATGAAGTCTTAGATGGCTGTTTTGGACGGTTTAGTAAAACGGTAGGTATAGCGTGACAAAACCCCTGCCCGACATACTAACAAATGGTCAATAGCGACAAACTTGGTCCAATACTTGTCTATTTGCCTTTTCATCATAACTGAATAAAAAATACAACATTCAAACAATCAAGTCTAGGCTGTCATTTGAACAGTGGCACAATGAGGACTAAGTTCAATACAATAACGCTTAAATCTAGAGCTGAACGAAGGCCTAAACCAACAATGATCAAAAGCGTAACAATAAGGCTCGGGAAACAGACGAATTGCTCTAATCCAAATCCCTAAGTAGATTATCTGAAGCCTACCACTTAGTGCTTCGCATAAAGCTACGGAAGTCATTTAAAATTAAATAAGCAGGTAACTTCACTTCAAGGTACGAAAAAGTATCCAAACTTCGATAAAAACGCTGATCTTTCTTTCAGAGCCTTGGAAACAAAAAATTACGTTATTCACTCCACTGTGAAGCTTTTAAGGGTAGTCTTGATTTTCGTTAAATTTATTAGTATGTTAGGTCGGTTTCTTGTCAAAGGCTTTCAAAAGAATAAAAATAAAACAGGTTGAAGGTAATTTTCGATGAAAAGCAAACTTTATAGGTAAAATTTGCAGTAAAAAAGCTTATTTAAACGAATCTCACGGAAATTTTGTGAGGCAGCTATTGTTTTTCACCGGGTAACAAAAGCAAATTAGAGCAAACAGTGTAATTGACGTGCCACAATGAACAAGGCCGGCCACTTCAGCCACAACTGCCTCGAGTGACGTGTCTCTCTTTCACTCCCAAACACGTACCTAACTGTGTCCTGCTCGGTTTAAAGTGGCCTAGGTACGTGCCAAATCCAGTTGCGAGACATGTGGATTGTAGACTCGTAGAGTCAGTGTTCATTATTTTAATTATACCACAGTGTAGCGGTCTTAAACCAAAAATACTGAAACGTTTTTACATGTGTCTTTTTCACGAGCTGCCGCTACGCTGTGGAATATTGGTTACGCAAAGGACGAGTAAAATTTTGCGCTTAGGTTCATTTCGTCCACATTCCCATCTCATTCACATTCCCATCTCGTCCCCATTGCCATGTTGTCCACATTTCCATTTCGTCCACATTCCCATCTCATTCACATTCCCATCTCTTCCCCATTGCCATGTTGTCCACATTTCCATTTCGACCACATTCCCATCTCATTCACATTCCCATCTCGTCCCCATTGCCAATTGCCATGTTGTCCACATTTCCATTTCGACCACATTCCCATCTCATTCACATTCCCATCTCGTCCCCATTGCCATGTTGTCCACATTTCCATTTCGACCACATTCCCATCTCATTCACATTCCCATCTCGTCCCCATTGCCATGTTGTCCACATTTCCATTTCGACCACATTCCCATCTCGTCCACATTCTCGCCTCGTCCACATTCTCGCCTCGTCCATATTCCCGTCTCGTCCATATTCCTATTTCGTCCGCATTCCCACCTCGTTCACATTCCCATCCCGTCTTATCTTATATGCACTGTAATCGGTCGATAGGCAACATCACGAAAACACGACAACTTGACACACCATTTTCAGTCATACAATATTTTCACGCTAGTGAACAATCGAGGTCATCGAAGCCTTACAGTCCTAAGTTAGGTTGCAGACGAGATGGGAATGTGGACTAATTGGGAATGCGGATGACTTTGGAATGTGGACGAGTAGGGAATGTGGACGAGTAGGGAATGTGGACGAGTTGGGAATGTGGACGAATCAGAAATGTCGACGAGTTGGGAATGTGGACGAAATAGGAAGTAGACAGTTTGGGGTTGGCATGTGGACGAGTTGAGAATGTGGACGAGGTGGGAATGTGAACGAAATAAACCTGAGCGTATAATTAATATGAGTGAATATAGGTAAGGCCTTTATCTTTACATGGAATAAACGATCTAAACTTACATGACGTGAATCCACGAATTAACATATGCAATTTCCTAAACTTAAAATCTACCACCAAACCCGGGTAACAGTGAGGCTCCACTGGTGCGTCAATAACATAAAAATATATGAAAACGTTGTAGCGTCATTGCATCGTTGACGGAAACGCAACGCAGCGCACCAGTGGGGCCAGGCCCTAAGTAGAAAGTAATTAAGTTGAAGCGCATAATTATTCAGTTAATATCGCTTACAGGCGTGGTAAGGACCTAACTCGGTAAACAGAGGTTGTTGTTTACTTTAATATGCTGTTCGTTACATTGAATATAAGGTATTACATTGAATATAATGCGATGTAGAACTAATTTAGCGGATAGCATAGCCTCTAAAGGCATTTGACTAAAGGATTAATGTCAATTACAATTATTTTTATTAAAATGTGGTACTTGTAAGTTTTATATCTGAGCTAATAAGTCTATCGGCAATTGTGGATTTTAAATCTTCGTGGTGCGCGATTACTTACGCTGAGCGCGAGTTGAATTCAACGACCTTTTTTTGTCCAACCCAAATCTGCTTGTACTGAAGTTGAACAAGCAATAACTTGCTACGAAAATAGTGCTAAATTATCAGGTTTCCGCTAAAGCGACCTACATAAATTTCAAGGAAAAGTAAGGGAGTAGTCTGCAGAAATATGAACATCCTTGGAGACTGTCCTTGCGGGTTGGGCGGCCTCGCAAACTTAATATAACGAGAATAAAACGGCTCGTGTGCCTTAATAATGTTGGAAAGGTAAAGAAAAACGAGATACCTACTAAATTGAACATTAGACATTATTAAAGAACATTTATGAGGTACAACCCTTTGTGCTGTAAAATTTCGCTGCCCATCGCTATAACATAATTTACGACTGTTACGTTTACGAATCATCAGACGGTTATCTATACCTTACGTCAAGTACGTACGTATATTACCTATTACTATTATATCTTCATATAGTAACGCATTGCATACATTTCAGGAATGCATATTGCAACAGCTATATAATTAACTAGCTGTTACCCGCGACTTCGTACGCGTAATGGTAATAGCGTTCCCACGGGAACTATGCGTTTTTCCGGGGTAAAAAGTAGTCTATATGTTGACCAGTGTTATAAACTACCCCCATACTAAATTTTGTTGCAATCCGTCCAGTAGTTTTTGAGTTAAATATATATATATATATATATACATATAGAAATTTTTTCTAAAAATCGTTATTTTGTGTTTAGTTAAACTCGTATATAGTCTCGTGTAGTCGTGTCGTTCAAGTTTCATACGCGACTTCTTCAACAGACTTATTATTAGTACTTATAGATTAGTATTAGATGACACTATTAATACCTAACTCTATACTAACGTATGATTTAATATGTTCGCGATGGAGACAGCCCTAGCGCTAGGAGGTGGCCTCCAAAAGAGTGCGCTGCTTGCGATAGAAGGAGATGGCCACATTTGGGGGCCTTTGGCACACCATAACCGGTCTTTCGTTATCAGCCGTGGGTAAAAGTGCACGTACGTTGCAATTTTCTGAATAATCAATATTGATTGAATTTTGAATTACACTCAACGCAATGAAATCGGGTCACTTTTTTTTAGGATTTTCATAAAAGTGCAGTATCTTAAATTGTACTTATTACGGATGCAGAAAGTTTCCCTATGACTACTCCCGTCCCGCCGCAACGTCCGCGCTCGCCTAGGTACCGATTGACAATGATAGAAAGGGCACCAAATACAAATTTAAAAACCTATTAGGTTAACGCTGGTCTCGTACCATACCTCGAAAGCAAAAATTAGGATCACGTGTGGCTGTGGCCGTCTGTCAGTCCGTCTGTTACAATCGATTTGCTCCGAAAATTCTGGACCGATTGAATTTTGGCACACATACTTTCAATTTATTTTAATGTCCACAATATAAAATTTCAAAACGATGCCGTTTTCGTACTTAACGTTACAATAAATCATAAACACTACACCCATATTGATATTTACACATTTCAACCCCACCGCAATGCAACAGGAGAGATGGTATTTCACGTCCACCAAGTTGGAATTTAAAATCGTTGTTGTTTTTGTAATCAGCAACCCGATAAACCTTAAAAACGACACTCATATTGATATTTACAAATTTCAACCCCATCGCACCCCAACAGGGGAGATGGTATTTCCCGTTCGCCACGTCGGATTTAAGAAAAATATAAAAATATATAATCATCATCATCATCATCATCATCATCATCATCATCATCATTTCAGCCGATAGACGTCCACTGCTGGACATAGGCCTCCCCCAAGGCGCGCCACTCAGACCGGTTCTGTGCCACTCGCATCCACCGCGTTCCCGCGACCTTTACAAGGTCGTCACTCCATCTTGTTGGAGGCCTACCGACAGCTCGTCTACCGGTAAATATATAATATATAAATATAAAAGAAGAAACATACAAACAAATCTTTAACCCCCTTTTTAAACCTTTAGGGGGGGAATTTCCAAAAATCCTTCCTTAATGCTCGCTTACGTCATAAAAGGAACTTTCCTGCCAAGTTTCATGTTTCTAGGCCTAGCGGTTTAGAAGTTTCATACAAACCTTTAACCCCCTTAATACCCCTTCAGGGAAAGAATTTACAAAACTCCTTCCTTAGTGCTCACTTTACGTCATAAAAGGAACCTTCCTGTCAAGTTTCATGTTTCTAGGCCAATTAGTTTCGGCTGTGCGTTGATCGATCAGTCAGTCAGTCATTCAGTCAGCCAGTCAGTGTCTTCTTTTATAGATTTAGATTACGTCATAATCAAATTTTTTCCCGTTCCCGTGGGAATATCGGGAAATCCTTTCTTAGTGCTCCCCTACGCTCCCCAAGAAACCTGCATGCCAAACTTCAGCTCTCTACGGTGATCCCCGCGACCTAAACATTAAAATGTAAAAATCCCTTTTTTCCCCGTTCCCGTGAGAATTTCGGGAAATCCTTTCTTAGTGCTCCCCTACGCTCCCCAAGGAACCTGTATGCCAAATTTCAGCTCTCTACGACCAGTATTTTCGGCTCTGCGTTGATATGTCAGTCAGTCAGTCAGTTTCTTCTTTTATATATTTAGATAGATAGATAACTGTTTCCCGCGACTTCGTACGCGCCTAAACATTAAAATGTAAAAATCTCATTTTTCCCGTTCCCGTGGGAATATCGGGCAATCCTTTCATAGTGCTCCCCTACGCTCCCCAAGGAAACTGCATGCCAAATTTCATCTCTCTACGATGATCCCGCGACTACGTACGCGCCTTAAAATGTAATAAACCCATTTTTTCCCGTTCCCGTAGGAATTTCGAGAAGTCCTTTCTTAGTGCTCCCCTACGCTCCCGAAGGAACCTGCATGCCAAATTTCAGCTCTCTACGATGATCCACGCGACTACGTACGCGCCTTAAAATGTAAAAAAAACGTTTTTTCCCGTTCCCGTGGGAATTTCGGGAAATCCTTCCTTAGTGCTCCCCTACGCTCCCCAAGGAACCTGCGTGCCAAACTTCAGCTCTCTACGGCGATCCCCGCGACCTAAACATTAAAATGTAAAAGTCCCATTTTTTCCCGTTCCCGTTGAAATATCGGGAAATCCTCTCATAGTGCTCCCCTACGCTCCCCAAGGAACCTGCATGCCATATTTCATCTCTCTACGATGATCCCCGCGACTACGTACGCGCCTTAAAATGTAATAAACCCCATTTTTCCCGTTCCCGTGGTAATATCGGGAAATTCTTTCATAGTGCTCCCCTACGCTCCCCAAGGAACCTGCATGCCAAATTTCATCTCTCTACGATGATCCCCGCGACTACGTACGCGCCTTAAAATGTAATAAACCCATTTTTTCCCGTTCCCGTGAGAATTTCAGGAAGTCCTTTCTTAGTGTTTCCCTACGCTCCCCAAGGAACCTGCATGCCAAATTTCAGATCTCTACGATGTTTCCCGCGACTTCGTACGCGCCTAAACATTAAAATGTAAAAATCCCTTTTTTTTCCCGTTCCCGTGGGAATTTCGGGAAATCCTTTCTTAGTGCTCCCCTACGCTCCCCAAGGAACCTGCATGCCAAATTTCAGCTCTCTACGACCAGTAGTTTCGGCTCTGCGTTGATATGTCAGTCAGTCAGTCAGTCAGTCAGTTTCTTCTTTTATATATTTAGATTTTAAGTGAGCTTTATAACGGGACATGGAAGTACCATGAAAGCTTACAACCCTTACGAATTTTGAAAAAATCCTTCTTTAGTTCATGCCTACGTCATTAAAGGAATACGTGAGAAAATTTCAAGTTTCTAGCTCTAAGGGTTTGGCCTGTGCGTTTATTTAAAACTTTCATCCCCTATTTTTCCCTCTTAGGTGTTCAATTTTAGAAAACGCTGAAATACGTCACACATTATTTTTGCCGCACTCAATTCATACAAAACGTCATGTTGAAGAAATAAAAAGTTTAATACAAAATTCCATCCCCTCTTGGGGTTTGAATTTTGAAGAATAATTTCTTATTGGATGCCTACGTCATAAGAGGAATACGTGTACCAAATTTTCTGTTTGTGGCCCGAAGGGTTTGGCCTGTGCGTTTATTTAAATCTTTCATTCCATATTTTACCCTCTTAAGGGGTGAATTTTAGAAACTCTGAAATACGTTACTCATTATTTTTGCCGCACTCAATTCGTATGAAATTTCATGCAAATATGTCCAAGGAATAAAAAGTTTTATGAAAACTTTCATCCCCTATTTCACTCCCTTGGGGATTGAATTTTGAAAAATCCTTCCTTAGTGGATGCTTACGTCATAAGAGGAATATGTGTGCGAAATTTCAAGTTTGTAGCCCTAAGGGTCTGGCCTTTGCGTTTATCTATAACTTTCACCCCCTAATTCACACCCTTGCGTGTTGAATTTTGAAAATTCCTTCCTTGGTGGATGCCAACGTCATAAGAGAAATACGTGTGCGAAATTTCAAGTTTGTAGCCCTAAGGGTCTGGCCTTTGCGTTTATCTAAAACTTTCACCCCCTAATTCACACCCTTGGGGGTTGAATTTTGAAAATTCCTTCCTTGGTGGATGCCAACGTCATAAGAGGAATACGTGTGCGAAATTTCAAGTTTGTAGCCCTAAGGGTCTGGCCTTTGCGTTTATCTAAAACTTTCACCCCCTAATTCACACCCTTGGGGGTTGAATTTTGAAAAATCCTTCCTTGGTGGATGCCAACGTCATAAGAGGAATACGTGTGCGAAATTTCATGTTTGTAGCCCTAAGGGTGTGGCCTTTGCGTTTATCTAAAACTTTCACCCCCGAATTCACCCCCTTGGGGGTTGAATTTTGAAAAATCCTTCCTTAGTGGATGCCTACGTCATAAGAGCAATACGTGTGCGAAATTTCAAGTTTCTAGCTTTACGGGTTTGGCCTGGGCGTTTATACATCAGTCAGTCACCTTTGCCTTTTATATATACAGATTAAATATAAGTAGATAAACTAATTAAACGTATTTCTGTCTAAGTCGAGTATGTAAAAAAGTTGCAATTTCATTTAAGGAATCTTACTCGTAGAACCAAATTCAGAAAGATTTTCTCGTCTAATTTCCACAATTAACACGATCAGTGTTTTGGGATATTATGAAGTAGCTTTCATTTATTTCATAACTAGCTTCTGCCAGCGACTTTGCCCGCGTGGTATTCGATTATCACGTTCCCGCGGGAACTATGCGTTTTTCCGGGATCCCAACTGCCAAATTTCATCTCAATCGATTCAGCGGTTGAAGCGTGAAGAGGTAACAGACAGACAGACCGACAGTTACTTTCGCATTTATAATATTAAAAATATGGATAAATTATTTACCCTCATTAACAATGGAGGATCTCATATATTGGCCCATGCTAAAAGGGTTTAGCTGTGATGAATATGATAAATAGTCTTTATTATAATTCTTACTTTCCGTTCCATCCATGGTATGTGTGAAGTGGATGTGATAAGTACACAAATAATAACGCGAGAAAGCGAAAGACTATCTAAGGGAAAATGTCACGTGCTAACCTATTGTTTCGTTATGATGATTTCATATAAGATATGAACGTTTAATGTGTATCAGTCATTAATGCGCGAACTAGGTAAGTAGGTAAGGTATGTCATCTATAGCGAATAGCTAGTTCATTTATATGAACTATTGTATGTGTTATTTTTATCTTGACTGTCTGTCTATTTATATTTTCAGTCTATATTTAGATTTCACACAGCTATCAAGCATCATTTTATCAGTGTTGGTCGACTAAGCGAGTGAGCAAGTTTATGAGGAATTTCCGTCATCATTTAATATATTTTTTCTTGTGTCGATCCAGGTGTAGGAAAGTTTCATAACTTAGTAGCGCATTTCATTTAGAAACTAGGTTTGATTTAATGCCCACGCCTGAAGGTTTGAAAGTTTTAATAAAAAGTGTGAAACCGTAACGTGCTAAAGCCTACGCGACGCGAATTAACTTGAAAGTGCCTGGGCGACCGAGCTTTGCTCGGGCCAAATTAGCTAAAAACAAATTTTCCCAGATATAACACCTAGCTAGATCGATTTCTCACCCCCGTAAGCCCCTATATTCCAAATTTCATCCAAATCGTCAGAGCCGTTTTCGAGAACGCCATTACAAATATACAAATATTGCTCGTTAAATAGTATTAACTTAAAATTAAAACGCTATTAAAATTAACAGCGATGATTTTCGGATTTTTTGTAAGATAAGTTCATAATGGTTGGACACAAAAACTTATTCTACCTACCTATTTGAAATTAAGTTCACGAGTCAAAAAGAAATTAGTATGACATCCAATCCAACAAAACTCATATAAAATACCAGAACCGTACAATCTTTACAGTACAGCTATGTTATTAGTTCTTTAGAGAAACAAGAGCAAATTGAAGTTAATAAGACAAATGGTAGCAAATAGTCGTTAGTTTTCCTTTACCAACGCAACCACCGTACGCCTGACTTAGATACATTAATTCACCTTATACACCGTAATTGCTAGACCGACCGACGGTTGCGTTTTAACCTTACTTGGCTTTATAAGAGGTCAAACGACGAGAGTTACCTGCACAAATACAAGAGTCAGGGGACGTAATCGGATCCCAGCTCGAAGGACCATTGATCTAAGTATATACCTACTACAGTCTCTTCTTAGACCAGTGTCGTCTCTGACTGGTTGATACATCTGTTTTTATACGTTTACGACTTATGTGAAAAATACAATGCTTTCAGCAGGTTGAACTACTCATTCTCAGTATCCTGTTATTACTATACTACTTATACTTCTCACGTGTTTGGATTCCTCGAAGATTTCGTGATTGGATACATTCTGTATGATGTGTTACAAATCGTACCTAACCCAACATGATTGCTAAACAATATCCTAACCAACCATCTAAATATATAAAACTCAAAGGTGACTGACTGACTGACATAGTCATCTATCAACGCACAGCCCAAACCACTGGACGGATCGGGCTGAAATTTGGCATGCAGGTAGATGTTATGACGTAGGCATCCGCTAAGAAAGGATTTTGCGAAATTCCCACGGGAACGGGGAAAAATGGGATTTTACATTTTAATATTTCTGCGCATACGAAGTTGCGGGGAAAAGCTAGTTGTTAACATATGATTATGAAGTGTACTCGCTCTTCCGGGTTCAATGACGAGTTTATATTTAAACACTGAAGGCCTCACTATCTAGGCGGGCATTCTCCTAAAATAAAGGAAAAGAGTAGGCCGTTATGCCCTCTCGTCGGCTTTCATTTAAGCACGTTCATTTTGGCACACGCCGCGTCTTTGTAGGCAGGCTTCGGGCCTTGGTATGGCAAATAGAAATAAATATAAAACAATGAAAAAACTGCGAATCACAGATCTAATTACATGAGACAAACTTATTACAGTAGGTATACAAATTTCACAAATTTTACATACAATGAAGTTATAAGTTATCAGAATAGCAGCCAGTATTACCCGAGCCTCAATGTTTCTTGCCGCGTGGCATGTACTGCTACGAGGCCTAGCTACGGCGTAGCTGGTTAAGTAGTTATAAGTTAGCGGTTGAAAAATTATCAATTAAAAACTCTGTTTCTATTCACTACCAAAGGGTGGGCCACGGGCTAAGTACCTTTAAAAGCTTCGTCATAAAGTAATTTAGCTTTTAATTACTTGGGTATGGCCGTGGCTAAATTGTTCTAAATGGTTGTGTGGACAAGCGTCTACGCCTATAGGTTTTGTTATATAGACGCGCACATTCACGTTCCAAATTGGTGCTTCAATCCTTTTATGGATCTGAATTGGAGATGACGTACAATTTAGAAACTTGTTCGCTTTCGATTCCACCAGGGATGGAGTTAACAATACGGCCCTCCTCCCCTAAAGCGCTGGTTCTATTCTCGGCGAGGCTGTCATTGACCCAGTTATGTGGGGCAGACAGGCGCCTGGTTGCAACTTCTCTCATATTCAGCTTAATTAATTATAATAAAGTTAATGGCTTAATGCAAACACGGTACCAGCCGGCACGACGCCGCAGTGCTTTCCGCGCTATCTCCGACCTCTGTTTGTCTTCCCTGACCCTCGGTTGTACGCATGAGTAGGATGTAGATACAAACTGTATCAGAAGATTCAACTAATACTACTGGTTGTTTGTCATGTTCTTGACTTGAAAAATGGTTTCTTCCCTTAAATTCGTAATGAGCACCAACGTTTTAAATTTAATAATTTTGCATCAACTAGACCTGTCTACTTTAACTTTTACGATACCTATGTGATGGTCAAATCACTTACACTTAATACCTAGGTTTTTAACAGGAACATATTAGCAATGTTGTAGACTACATTCCCTTCGGCGAGCCTTGGGGAGGCCTGTGTCCAGCAGAGGACATCTTTCAGCTGTAATGATGATGATTTATACCCTTATTGATTAAATGAAGGGTGTGTTAACATTATTAGCTCAAACCAAGGAGTCTCGTGAAGTCTTCATAGACGAGGGGAATTCATACAGCTTAATTTATTAAGCTTTTGTTACGATAAATTTCTAGTTCAATTGTAGGTACACAAAAGATCAAAGAAACTCAATCAAAAGGTTTGATTGCAAAATTAATTGATATCAAAATTGAAGTAGTGCTTTATATTTTTACCTCTAGAAAATAGGCACGGTAAAGAGTTCGTAGTTCACGGATTTACATCTAATTCCAAAAGGGTGCCGCCTCCGGGAAGCTTATTGGCATTGCAATTGTTTATCAGGCCCATACAAATCCGAACTTGACCTTCAAACGGTATCCTGTATAAATTACATTCTAATACTCTTTTACATTGAAATCACAAGTCCAGACCATCTGTTTTTCTACCCGTTGTTCTGTATTCTACACTTGTATAACATTCTGAAATGCTGAGCTCTGCTGATTTCATCAACTTTGAAGAATGATTAATTGTGATTTTCTGCTAACCGCTAGGAGTAAGAAAATAAGTAATTCTCTAACTATTTACTGACATGAAGAGCAGGCAAGATGTTGTAACGAATACAATTATGGAAGCCGTTCTTATTAAATGGAAATGCGCAAGACAGTTAGTTCTTGAAAGGCTTGGATGAAGACGTCAGCCGCGCAACTTCACTGAAGGGTGAGTGTTTCTTGTTATTAAATAACTTTTATCGACGTACACCCGGCGAGTGCCTCAGAGCGCCCCAACAAAGCAATTTGTTATACGTATACCTTTCGAGATAAATAAGATTCGCAGACCCTGATCTTACAACAAAGAAATATCTTCAAAGAGTTTCAAACCAATTATTTCTTTAAAAGTTAACCTTTCGCTCAATTTAAGCCCTTCAGGAGGATTTAAATTGAAGCGTTCGCGATGGCTTAAATGAATTGAAAATTGGGATAAACGAATTTTTCAACCATCACTCCATCACCATTCACGACATTATGTAATATTCTTACTAACGTGATATGTAAAAAACTATGCCATACTCAACGACGACGACGTCCCGATAGTAGGTCCAAGATTGCAAGCTTTCGACTTTTTCCACGATAACTTTCTGCGGCGCCTGAAACTTGGCATGGGAAGTGAGGCCGAGTAAAATTTCCCGAGATAGTCGATCTGAATGACAGACGGGCCAAAATGAGTTACACGGCTCGAATAAGTTATGCAAAGGGAAATAGACGGGCGTACAGAGCGGTGAGGCCGTTAGTGAAGTTATGTTTTTAGTAGTCATCAATATGCGGGCGAGATGGCTCGAGGGGGGCGCGCGCTGGAGGCGTCAAGCCGCCTGCTCCTTCCATACAAACATAGTAATCCCATCAATAATACTCGTAGCTAAGTAACGTTTTCAGACTACTATACGATTGAATAGTTAAAGAGTTAACGCGGAGTTATTACGTCTTCACTTTCATATGTAATACATACCTCCATGCAGGTGGCGACTTAGATACAAAGTACAGTTGAATATACAGAGAACAAAGCAACAGAGAAATATAACCGAAATTTGCATACGCCTCTTTTATAATAATTCTCTTTAGTTAATTAACCGCTGACCCACCCAACACAGTTTTGTGAGCGAAATAAAAAATACCGAAGAAAACACAATGATAACAAAAAATGCCTTCTTGCTAAGATATTAAAACAGTGACGTGACAATTTATATCGCTCCATACAATAACATTATCTTACATAAATTCCTTCAGGCATCAACAAAGAAACGAAAAAAATACGTGTATGTGTAGGTAATACATATGTCGAGTAAATGCTGAGGATTTCTAAGGACTACCCATGTAACCGTGAAAAGGAACGACACAACTTAGAAGGCGCGCGGATTAAGCAAAAATAGTCTCTGCATCAACGGCCCAAGTGCTTCGCAGCGCGCCTTCTAACTTGTGTCGTGCTATACTTATGTATTTTCAATAGATTCTCACTACGGAAGGATCCCTAAATCAGAGTCGCAATTTAAGCTGATCGTAAAAGGATATGGAAATCTTTGATATTAAATATAATTTTCATATCCTTTGTTGGGGCCCTTACAATCCGATGATTCGCAGGGATACGGCATCGCTTTAGATTTAGATTGAGAGGCAAGTGCCTGCCTGGAGTTTATTCAAGCTCAGTGGGGCATTGTTTTTTTATATCATTGGCAAACGAGCGCACAGCCCACCTGGTGGTAAGTGCTGGTCACTGCGGCCCATGGACACCGAAATCCTATTGATCCCCCTTTAGCAAACCATAAGATCTCGAATGCGTTGCCTACCCTGTGGCCTAATATGGAATGCCTCTATGCCAGAAGTTTCACCGGCTGCCTTAACCCCCTACCGGAACACAACAGTACGAGCACTGCTATTTGGCGGCAGGTTAGCGGGGAAAGACAGTGGCACTTCCTCGGACGGACCTAGCAACAGGCCCTCTCACTAGCAAAATTTATAGGTGTACCTATTACGTAAAGTCATGCAATGTGTACATACATATTAAAACTAGTTAAGAAAACGTGCAATGTAGCTTGTTTAGCTATGACGCAGTTGTACTTACTCAATCATCATCGTTTGCACTGTGAGTATTGCGATTGCGACTGATCATTTTGTTTTTGCTGTATCAATCAACTCATTCCGCATGAAAATAGTACAGTCAACGTCTTAAGCGGCTTGGAATTTTAGTACCTTGTCGTTTACAAATTTTGAACCACACTCATTGGGCATGACCCTGTATTACCTTTAAGGGTAACAACACGATACTATTACAATAGTTGTTTTTCGCCTCAAGGCATCTGATCTTAATGAAAAAGAAAAATAAGATTGTATCATATGTTGGTATTGTATGTATGTATACTTAGCCACGAGCACATAGCTATTACCGGAAAGGGTACAAGCCGTTCAAGCGAAGCTGAGGTTTTAAGCCTCGACCCAGAGATAAGGCACGCACTGCCTCCATCGCGAGTTTCAACACCATACTCGAGTTTTTATTTAAACAAAGATAATATATTCAGAACGTCCCCAACGAAACGAGATACAATGGAAAAATACACGAGCGGAAAATGAATGCTAAAGAAAACGTACCTAAGCCTAATAAAAGACAATTATTGGACCAAAGTTTACGATCCGAGCAATTCACTTTCAGTGTTTTCAGTGGTTTATGGAATACTAGCTTCTGCCCGCGACTTCGCCCGCATGGAATTCGGTTATCGCGTTCCCGCGGGAACTACGCGTTTTTCCGGGATGAAAAGTAGCATATGTCCTTTGCCGGGACCCCAAGTATCTCCATGCCAAATTTCATCTCAATCGGTCCAGCGGTTGAAGCGTGAAGAGGTAACAGACAGACAGACAGAATTACTTTCGCATTTATAATATTAGCATGTGTTTCTTTAAATTGCGGTACGTAACAAACGTATCAATGAAAGGGCGTTTCATCTTGAAAAGTCGGAAAATTGTTTCATGCGAGAACGTGAAACTCCTTACCTACGTAACAGACGATTGTGTTCACAGAGTATGCTACAAACAAAAGGTTTTCGAGAACACGTTGGAGGTGAACTTTGTGAGGCAAATGCAGAAGCCACGTGACTGTAGCGCGCCCTAAATAGCCTATCAACTAGGTCTTACGTTTGCCTCACTAGGTTAATTTAATTTCTCGTACATTACATGTTTTACATTTACATATACGTGAAAACTGAAATGGAGTTGACGATAAATAGGTTTATACGACGGCCCAATTTTCACTCGTGAATTTACATAACGAAATTATGTCCATCACTACTAATATTCCAAAATGCGAAAGGAATAAATGGACAGTTAGTAGTACTTCTTATTTCATTTTTAATTTCGTTGTAATTCCGTTGTTATAAGTATGTGATTCTGTATTTTTTATTAATTGAATTCACTAATTTTGATGTGTTCTGAAAGTCTATTAGATATTAATCATAAATCGAAATAAATAAATTAAAATAATAATTAGATTAGAATCAAATAAATTGGTCCAGGGGCTCTATAGGAAGATTCGCTTCGCGGCGTTGCAACCAAACCTTAAGCAGCTAGATTTAAAGTTCAACTTGAGCGCCGTGACGCGTGAGCGCAGCGATTGGGAATCTCCCTGTCCCTATTTAAGAATTCGAATAGAGCCCCAGCAATTCTCGAGCCTTAGTCAGACTAACACACGGCAATTCATTTTTATTATCTACAGGATAAAGTGCACATACGAATGAAATCCATATATAATATTATAAATGCGAAAGTAACTCTGTCTGTCTTTCTGTCTGTCTGTCTGTCTGTCTGTTACCTCTTCACGCTTCAACCGCTGGAACGATTGAGATGAAAATTGGCATGCAGATAGTTGGGGTCCCGGGAAAGAACATAGGCTACTTTTCATCCCGGAAAAACGCATAGTTCCCGCGGGAACGCGATAACCAAATTCCACGCGGGCGAAGTCGCGGGCAGAAGCTAGTGTGATTATAATTTATTCATGAAAAAAAATCAAAATAAAAAACTTTCCATGTTGGCAACATGGACGATAAAAATTGTTCAAAAACATGTAACAGATAAAAGCTCCGATCTAAATCGCATCAACATTCACAGATTCATCATCATCATCATCGATTCGGCCGAAAGACGTCCATTGCTCGACATGGCAACACACACGGTGAAAAACTTTTTACACTGCGGTCATTTGAATGTAAAGACAAATTAAAAGGTTTGGAGACAGCAATTTGGAGGTTCCTCTATTTTTAAACGACCAATATTTGTATACTTACTTAGATTTGTATCTATACCTACTCACGTTATTGAAAACGGCTATATATGAAATTTGAAATATAGCTTCTTCTTCTATTCTAAGTCTCATACCTATCTGAGAAAAAACTATTTTAGCATTTTGCACGCGAGCTAAGGCTCGGTCGCCCAGGTATACACAGGTACTAATATTGACAAACGCGCGACTCGGTCTTCGTTTCTACCGGTTTGTTCTATTCGTTTCTATGCAGGGAAAGGTAGGTACAGCATAAATAATCATCGGTCTCTGACTAGAAGAGTATTATTGGTGCTGGTAACAAAATTTATATTTATAGAAAAGGCTGCTAATTTGTAACCTGTCGTTCCCTAGACTAACGTAAGTAAAAGACCGACTTTTTGCTGCTAGGAAACATCAAAGACGTGCGTGTGACGCACGGAGCCGTAACAAATTGAAATAAGCAAGAAATCACACAGTCGACCGGGAAATACTCGAGGCTTTGCAGGGTAATAAGTCGAGTGATGAAAATCGACGATCAGACATGAGCATGAAGCTTCAAACGCTAGGTTTCACGAATATTAATCGAATTTCGCGGATAGAACATGCGGGAAATAGACTGAAGAGGTATATAAGAGATTAGTTTGAACGAAGACCGTGCGAATTATGCCAATTAAGCACGTATTTTAACGGTCTTTAGAGGCCAATTTAATTACGACTGTTTATTTTAAATAAAAACTTAAATAATTAAGATATTTTTGTCACAGAAACTAGTACTTGTGAATACATTTTATTCAATGTACTGCATAACATTGATAGGTAATTTACTTAGTAGAGATAATCTACTATAGGAAGTGCTGCGCCAACACAATTCAAAACGCTTCAATATATTTGGAAAGTATTTAAGAAGCACCACCAACTCTCAACGCGTGATGAGACAGCCGTCAAACATTGTGTTGGGTGAGAGTATTGCTGGTGCTTTTTAAATACTTTGAAGCGTTTTGAATTGTGGAGGTGTGGGATTTCCTATAGTACTAAAGTAGATTAACTCTAACACTCACTTACCTATTTATCAAAATACTGGGTCACGCAAAAAGTTGTAATGATATTTCACCCACAGTATCGGCTATCGATTCTAAGCATGTTATTTTTAGGTTTCTTCTTTTTTCGGCATGGTAAAAAAAGAATCGAAAATATCTGAACTGGTCGTAGAAAGCTGAAAGGCATGTAAGTTCCTCGGGAAGAGTACCTATATAGGAGAGCCCTATAATAAAGGAACAGCAAACAATGAGATTTTACTATATACATGTAAATGTTTATGCCGCATACGAAGATGCGGCCCGCGGGTAAAAACTAGTGTATCAATATTTATTTATTTTAGGAAAACTTACAGCAATCTTATATTGAACAATAAGTGATACAGAAAACTATGGTACAAATTAGCCAGGAATAAGTTTTCGCAAATAGCAATAGGTAATATTGTTTAACAAAATTGGCGAGAGCATACAGCTGCTGTTGAGTGCTGTTATAAAATTGTACACAATGGATTCATATGTAACACGTTATCTGCTCGTAGTCTAGATATTGCAAATCAGCCAACAGCGCCGTCGGGCGCCCGGATCCAATCCAACCCGACCACCAAACCGCAAGCCGCGTGACTCAAAATGTAAATCCACATGTCACGGACTTGCGTCAAATACATAACCAGATGTAGTACACAAACGGCAGTATCTTGTTCAAATAGGTACAAGTTTATGTAGATAACGTTCGTCATGTGCCATACGCTTTCAGATCTTGATCGTTTGACCTTTGTGATGTCTAGTTTTACGAAGCTGTGTTGATTGGAAGGTAACCATGATAAATGTTTCGTTTGTTAGTTTTAACAATAAGTGCGACTATTAAAAACAATTTTAAATAAAGAAATAAAAACCGCCTTCAAGACTGCGATGTCAATGTCAAGTTCACTATATGATTATCATTTCTTTGGGTTGGTTCACTTGACACCGACTTCGCAGTCTGTCGGAGTCTGAAGGCGGTTTTAATTTTTTTATTTAAAATTTTTTTTTTGGCTACAGTTTCCAAACATTACTATAGAAGTACATAAGTAACTCCGAAGTCTTCGAAATTGACACCAAAATGTGCTAGCAAATTTTGAGGAGTTCCCTCATTTTCTCTTAGATCCCATCATCAGAACTGAACCAAATTAATATGGGACCAACTTCCACCACCTTTCGAACATTAAAAAAATCATCGAAATCGGTTCACGTTTACTATTTATTTTTGTTGAAATGATTCCGACGAATTGAGAACCTCCTCCTTTTTTTGAAATCGGTTAAAAAGGGTGCAACCTTAGTGAGGTAAATAAGAGCTTAAATATCAGGTAAATGCAGAGTTAAAGCAGGAATCACCGAAAACACGCATTGAACAATCGTACATCTATTGGTGTACGGCCCTCACAGTTGTATCTACCTTTTCAAACGTGCTTTTAATAGGTATTTCATACGATAAAGTTGAGATTGCGCGGCACTCACATACGGAAAAGTTCAATTTTACTTTCATCCCGCATTACGACCGTCTTCTTTTGATTAAATTACTGTATTCTTTCCGCTTGCTTCTCGAATTGGCACATTAATGAGGAAATCTTTCTACAAAAAAGCTTTTGCTTTAGAAACCTTGGTGCTTAGGTATATTGAGTCATCATCATCATAATATCAGCCGATATACGTCCACTACTGAACATAGGCCTCCCCCAAGGCTCGCCACTCCAACCGGTCCTGTGCCGCTCGCATCCACCGACTTCCCGCGACCATAGTAATAGTGAGCGACTTTTACAAAATGGAAAACCAAGAAGGTTAAAGGGGCAAAAATTACATGATTAGAATTGGAGATTTTAACTGCAAGCAAGTATGTACCTAATATCATGTAGGTTTACCTTTGGAACAACAAGTGATAATTACGGAAAAATACGTTACACGTAATACAAATGAAATAAATTGAGCTTTCGAATCGTACTGTACTGCTCAATTGCAACAGCATTTGCGTGTAACCGGAGCCTGCGATATCCGATGGCGCCCTGATACCTCAGGAGTATTAAGTTAGCAGAACAGGCACAATCTAGTTTAAACTTTACCACATAGCCTGAAAGTAAAGGTGCCGCAATCACACAAGATTCATCATCATCATCATCTCCTTTACCATTATCTCACATTATCCCACATTAAGTGGGGTCGGCACAACATGTTCCTTTCTTCCATTCCAATCACACAAGATTATTTACGTAAAATATATATACCTAACCTATACACTGTTAAATATGCACATGCCTGTATTATCATTGCGGACAATTTACATCATCAGCTACATAGATAGATGTCATGTCAACTTGAGCGGGACGGTGGTGGCTATCGTCTTATCCAAAATTAGCATTTATATTGGCTTAGCCGCAATATGTCATCCCGTTTCCGACAAACGGCACTCGGGTTAACAGGGGAAAGGTGAAAATTTTAACAATTGAGGAAAATACTTGAATTTACGATTTATTGAAAAGACTTTAGAAACAAATGTGTATCGTTTTAGTCCTCCTTTACTAATAGTGCCTAATTGGCTATGGGTGAAAAATGACAATGTGCTTGATTCTTTTTTTTTATGGATAGGAATAACCTTCCGTTATAAGAGAAAAAAATCTGAGAATTTTCCGTGGCGTAGACTGAATTAGTTTATTTTCTAAGGTTTAACATGAACATTGTGTTTCGTGAGTATAACAAACAGGAGGCTCGCTAAAACGATATCCTGAAGTATGGACCGAAACCAGCAGTAGGTAGGCCTGAAAATTACGATAACCCGAGCGAATGACGTCAACACCGACCCGCGTAACTGCGCTATTCAGCTGAATTCAGGGACACGTGGCAGCCGCTCGTTTCAATTGCCTAACGTAACAAAATAAAGAGCAAATCGGAAACATAAACGTAACAACGAAATTCAAACGAAACGTAACAACAAAGAATTCAACGACATTCAGGACAGAAAGTTCTAGGGATTTTTTGCGCGTCGTTACTTGAAATACTCTGAAGCCGGAAATGGGAAAATGAAAAAGTCGAAGCTGGAAGGATTTTGACAAGTGGAAGCGATAGAATGGATTAAAATCATCAAACAGGAAATAATGACTGGAGAGATTGAGAGAGATGAGAGAGAATCCAAAAACCTTAGTGATCGCCAATCCTTTGCTTAAATAAAAAAACCGGCCAAGTGCGTGTCGGGCCACGCGCAAATTATAGGGTTCCGAAGTTGACGATGCCCACAGTACCTTTCTAAGACTTTCTAGCATCTAGCTAGCCTGTGGTATGACGTGCCCGCCCGACGCACCTGCCGCTCGAGAAAAATCATTGGTTTTTTAATCATTTCATAAGTTGGTCGACTATGACTCGTAAGTTTGTACAGCCTACTTAGCTGTGATAGTTTTCCTTTCAACTACGTTATATATGCCATAACCGTGATTTTTTTCAGCCATCCAAATACCACCATTTAGCTGGCAGGGGGGGGGGGGGGACACGTGACTCTAACAAAAAATAGCACTTTAAAGCTTAATATTTCACAAACGCATCACTTAATCAAAAAATGGTTTTAACAAACCCAAAATATTTTTTTAAGACCTATTCAACGATATGCCGCACTATGGGGTACGCAAGAAAAAAAAATTACATCCCCACTTTACGAGTAGGGGAGGTACCCTATAAAAAAAAAATCAAAATTTTATTGTACCACTTTGTCAGCGTAACTAATATGTATATTCATGCCAAATTACAGCTTTCTAGAACTAAGCATCTCCGAGCAATAGTGCGGACAGACGGACGGACGGACGGACGGACGGACGGACATGGCGAAACTATAAGGGTTCCTAGTGGACTTCGGAACCCTAAAAAGGCTGAGGTAGAATGGTAAATTAGAGAGAAGATCCAAGCAGAAGCTACTGCTAATTTATCAATATTAGCCGACCCGTTCTTATTCTACGATGGTCATATAAATAAATGTAGCACTATTGTTCTTAGTACCTACCCTACTCCGTAAAAAGAAGTTTGATTAATCTAGTATAAAATACTTGTAGTGGATTGGGGTTTTATTTTAACTAAAAAAAAGTTAGAAGCAGAGTAAAAAGCAATTTTAAAATATGTACATCCAAACAATACATAGTCTGTGTTAATATTATTGTAACTTGATGCGCATATAGCGGCTTTTAGGAAAATGATCGATGACATGGATTGAAAACATCCATCGATGCTCTATGTAATGTCAAATTGTTCCTCTGGTGGCGCTTGCAATTGCCTTCACTTCAAATCCTTCAATGCATGTTTAATAAGCACTCGTTAACTATGTATAGTTCATTTTAAATTGAAATCGATACCTAGCACTAAACCGTGTTTCTAATGGGTATGTGCAAGCTGATTGAATCGCGTTTTCAGCGAGTTGTAATCTGAACGTTTGCTGCTTGTGCTTGAAAAATCCGAAGTGCGTTTTATAAAATCAGTAAATTGAGTGTTATTTTGCTAATTTTGCTTATGAATGTTAATTTTGTTACTGGAATGTGTACTTATTAATAGTCCGTAGTCAGACACCGTCAGTTACTTAAATATATACCCAAGTAATTTTTATCTGGCATAACCATCCCTCATCTAGACGAACTTCTTTCGGCGGAACTCTGTCTAGAGCAGCATCCGCCGGCGTGTCCTTTTGAAAAAACGTCGAGATCGTTCCGACAACTCCGTAAGGTCTGCCACGTCACCGAACTCATTTCCGTGGTAGTCGCTTTTTCTAGTATTGTCAGTAGTCGATTCGCAATAGATATATATAGATGCTACCAAGAATACACGTGCGAGCGGTTTGTCGTTCTATCCCTATCTAAAACCAGGCTAGATATGAATTCATTGCTTTCGGTCCAGCATATATCCATTGTATTTTATAGATTGATCTATGAGAATACATACCCCGAATATAGACCCCTCGAATTCGTAATTAATACTCATATCACGTTTACGATTAACGACTGCTCTACCCTGCACACCCTACTCGGGTTAAACTATAAAGATTGATATTGGCTATCCAAAATGATTTTATGGTATGGTTAGACAAAGTTTTCACATTATCACGCTTTTGTTATAAATATCAATAGATAAGTTACAGGTTTACACAACTTAGAAGACGCGTAGATTACGCAATAATACACTCTTTTTCAAGGGTCTAAGTGCTTCGCCCCGCGCCTTCTAAGTTGTGTCGTGCTATACGCAATTGACATTTACAATTTTTAGTAAGGCGTAATTTGATCTTTTTTTGTTTGATTTGTCAAAACTTTGTTCGATCGAATGGGCCAACCCATGACGTAATAAAATAATGGCTAATTTCGAACATCTGTTTCTTGTGGACGGTTTAACGACAATGTGGATTAGCGTGCTAGAAATCCTAAGTTTCCTAATCACTCATTTTGCTATCAACTTTACATTCCACGGATGATGTACACAGGAATCTTCTATGTAGATATTCGCAAAAAAGTTGGCTGGGGATACTTAGAATCGATAACAGAACATATTCCAACTTTAGAATTTTTGTCTGTTTATCCGTTCATTTGACCGCGCATCACGTGAAGCCTACTGGACCGATTTTGATGAAATTTGGAATGAAGACAGTTGGAGTCCCGAGAAAGAACATAGGCTACTTTTTATCAGGGAAAAACGCAGGCAGGGTGAATACTAACTATAACCTAATGGTAGGCATACATAAACCTGCTGCAGCTAAAAAATGTGGATATATAGCGCCTCTCGACTATGATATGATAAATATCACAACAGACATCTTTTATTTCAATTTAAGATGAGGAGTAAAGAATATGGCTTGGTTTAACCGTCACTATTTATCGATCTAGCGGTGGTCAAATATATCTTACCCTTAACAGGGACCCCGAACGCGAGGGTAACGACCTACTGTTATTGAGAGGGGTAGTATCCCAATGGTTTTAAGTATGGCCACGGCCGGCGAAACAACGGAAGAGGTGAGATTTCGCTGGTTGATTAACTGTTTAAAATAGTAGGTAAAACACTTTCCAATCCTTAGATACACCTATAAATCAATGGCATGACGCTTGAGAGAATGAGGTTCATCCATTTAAACTCGAACGAATGCCTAATGATTTAAACAAAAATCATAAATGAATGAACGGGTACAAAAATATCTAATAAATCATAAGATTATTTACAAGTTGGTTCAGCACCGAGTACATTTCGATCGATAGCAGTCAGCAACAGTGACTGCTTGGGGAAGCAGATGAACGGAAAGGCGGTCGAATTTGAACGTTAATGATTACACACTGCTGGGAAATTTTGATTAGAAACACTACTCATGTCGTTTCATACTGTAATTTTTATTTGTTAGAAGAAAGATTTCAACTGATAGATGGCAAATCAATCAGAGGTTGATCCTAATTTTGGCGAAAGGGTTTGAAATTTAAACCGTAACGACTCAAAACGTCATGCGCCATGTCACTAATCGATAAAACGTTTCTTTCAACACAACATTGCTAAACACGCCCGGATAGGATAAGAAAACTGCGTTCGCAACGAGACGTTAGGACGAGTCGGTCAATAAGCAAAGTTGATGAACTTACCAAGTAATCCTAGTGTGCTTCGCTGAGGGTAACAGCGTTCCGCCAATTTGAAGCGAACACCCGAACACAACGCATCTGACGGGTAGCGAGTAGCGAGGGCGGCCGCGATCGATACACCCGGTCACTACACCAAGCCGAACGCGGACGCGGCGCTCGACGCGCGACGCTCACGCGGGCCAGCCTACAACACCTCATATTATTATCAAGTTATTAATTTACACGCACGTCCACTCATGAGAAAAGCAACTTGAGACGACCGCAGCGTTCGAAACCTTAATACTTCCCTTCGCTACAAATATTAGGTGACAGATGCCACGACGAGCGCGATCGAATACCTTTGAGGGAATAATTTGCACAACTCCCAGCCACTGTATTTATGTTATTTTTAAACAGGAATTACTTTTCACGTTTTCAGTACACGTTTTTCTTTCAACAAGGAGCTGCGAAACTTCGCGACGCGTCATGCGTAGACCGATATAAAAATAATCTGAATGTGAACAATATGGGGACAGGAACAGAAGTCGCGTAATAATAAGAGTACTCGCGTGGGGATGGATGGTACAGAGGGTGCATTGTGCACCGGCGAATTTCGGAAGGGCCCGATCCGAAGCCCTTGTTTGTTCCCCCTCTACTTGCGCAAGATGCGAACCAGTTTTGATTTTTGTGTATTAACCATCAAGATAGCCCGTTTGCGAGGGGTCCTTACTTAATGGCGCCGTTGGAGATTGCTAATTCGGCATAACGACGAGACTAGGTTTGCGTAGGTAGCATTGACGTTATGCTACTTAATTCTAATAATAGTAACTTTTAGCAGGTCTTTCTTCTAAAACCAACATCATAGGTAATAACTGAAGATTCGTTTTTACTATATTTGGTTAATTATATATACAATATAGCATCATGGTCATCAGTCTTTTCGTGAATACAAATAACAATAACATGTATCGCTACCATGTTAAAGCATCCTCGAATTTTTTGTAACGTTTTTTGTGCGATCCGGTGCACAAATACGCACATGAACAAGAATCATCTATTCAAAACTTGAAATTAAGGAGTATTAGCTTATATAAAAATAATACCTACATTTATGTACCTATCATTTTAATCGTGGATTTTAGTCATAATATAATGACGCTCATCTAATTATTGCAAATTAAAACGAGGTCACCTTTACATCGTACCATTACATACCTATTCCTAGTACCTATAATAAATAAATTACTTGTAAATAGTTTTAATGATCCCATACTAATACAAAAACCGTCACATAACACGATAGGTTCGAATAACGAGAACATAATTAAGTTTAAGGAATAAGTTGTTACGGAACAACTGTCGAAATCCTATCAATATATTTTATTAAGTACAAGTATGAGTAATCTTAATCTTGCTTATTGGAGGACAAACGATACTAAAACAAAGCGGTACTCAAAGTAAAAAAATCTACAATATTATTAAGCAGGGTTATAATGTTTCAAAAACTGATTTCCGAACGAAACCTCAAGATGCCTATTCTTCACAGCAGATGTCGCGTGGAGCGTGTTTAGCGTTGCGCTAGTGTATCGATTGACGAACACTCACCAGTGTGCTTAGTAATAAAAATATTTTAAGGAAAATAGTCAGTACACGTCGGAAACAAGAAATATTCAAGCATGTGTACCATACACGACCTGTTCTAACCCAACTGCTTTAAAATGTAGCAAGGATTTTAAATAATTACCTGATTTCAATAAGACGAAATTGAATATTATATGCGCAACGTGCTGGTAACACTGAATGTCTGAATTTGACCCCGAAGCTCGTGTCCCGAGCGAGCAGGAGAGTGTAGTGTAGGGCCTGGCCCTTCGATTTTGATCTTCATCTCGTTGGAGATTTTATAAAATGGGCACATAATTAGGTATATTTTTTTTTCACCCACAGTAATTTAAATATTGGTGTAGTGCGTCGCGGAGTGAACGATATATTTTTTGCCAACAAAAATTATCACTACCCGAACCGTACCACTCATTCTATTGCTAAGAATATAATCTTGTCGCGCTTTGATCGCTACCTTAGTACATTTATAACAGTGTTATTTTTAAATTTTATTCGTGCATTATTTTCACGAAGTCGTGTTGCGTCTGGTGCTTATAGAAATTATTTCATCCATAAGTGGATTAAAGATGCTCGGGTTTCGGTAAATGTGTCGAGACAATGGTGTATCGATTATTTTGCGCAAACGAAATGTCATCCCGGTGCCGTAGTGTTAATATTAGAAGTCTATGTTTGTGACAACGATTACTATTGTCTAGGTATCTACGCGTTTTATATTCAGCTTGCAGATCTTCGAATCAGAATGAGTGACAAAAATAGTGCCTCCCAAAGATTCTCAATCGGATAATTTTCATCAGTGAAAAATGTGAATGCAATAATAAATAATTAAATAAAAAAAGCTTAATTCATTATAGTGATTCAATTTTGAGCTTATTAATCATCATATACTAAATACTGTCTATATTCTAATAATTATTCAAAGTAAATGTACATTAATTTATAATAATTCATTAAGTACCTTTTATTACAGTTGTTGAAAGTAAATAATCGAAACAAGTTTTTAATTTTCAATAAATACTTATATGACCTCGATGTGTCATTAGGGAAAGTTAAAGTCGTAGTTTTTCTAATAAGATCATACACAAGCAACAATTAAATTTAATATAAGATGTCGAAAAAAAAAAGTCGGTTGCTTATTTTAAAATAAGTAATTTATTTTTCTTTTTGTTGCAGTTACTACCAAGTCCGATATATTGGTGCTCAAAATTAACTATACTTTCAAATACGATCAGAAAAGTCGTAATTCTATTTAAATCATGGCGAATCCAAATCGTGATGGAATTAGCACGCGCTTTTCTGATAACTACGATCTAAAAGAAGAATTGGGCAAAGGAGCATTTTCCATTGTGAGGCGAGCCGTTCAAAAGTCGACTGGATATGAATTTGCTGCCAAAATAATCAACACCAAGAAGCTGTCAGCGAGAGATTTCCAAAAGTTGGAGAGAGAAGCTCGGATTTGTCGCAAGCTGCAGCACCCTAATATTGTAAGACTACACGATTCTATTCAAGAAGAACATTTCCACTATCTGGTATTTGATCTCGTGACTGGCGGTGAACTGTTTGAAGACATCGTAGCACGTGAGTTTTATTCTGAAGCTGATGCTTCACACTGTATACAACAAATTCTTGAATCCGTTCATCACTGTCACCATAATGGTGTTGTGCACAGGGATCTTAAGCCTGAAAATCTTTTACTGGCTAGCAAAGCTAAAGGCGCAGCAGTGAAACTCGCCGATTTCGGTTTGGCGATTGAAGTACAAGGTGAACAGCAGGCGTGGTTCGGATTTGCAGGTACTCCTGGATATTTATCACCTGAAGTTCTAAAGAAAGAACCTTATGGTAAACCAGTAGATATTTGGGCTTGTGGAGTTATCTTATATATTTTATTGGTTGGTTATCCACCTTTCTGGGACGAAGACCAGCACCGACTTTATGGTCAGATCAAAGCTGGGGCCTATGATTATCCTTCCCCTGAATGGGACACAGTTACGCCTGAAGCAAAGAGTCTCATAAACCAAATGCTAACTGTTAATCCCAGTAAGAGAATTACTGCTTCTGAAGCTTTAAAGCACCCATGGATTTGCCACCGCGAACGTGTGGCATCTGTGATGCACAGGCAAGAAACCGTAGATTGCTTGAAGAAGTTCAATGCACGACGCAAATTAAAGGGAGCGATCTTAACTACTATGCTCGCTACTCGAAACTTCTCAGGGAAGTCGATGGTGAACAAAAAAGGAGACGGGTCGCAAGTCAAAGAGTCTACTGATAGTAGCACTACTTTAGAAGACGAGGATTTGGATAAGGACAAGAAAGGCGTAGACCGTGCCTGCACTGTGATCTCCAAGGAACACGATGATGAGGGACTAACTAAAGCAGACTCATTTGGTAAAGCTCGCGGCGACAGCAATGCATCGCTACGTCGAGCTGAAGTCATCAAAGCCACTGAAGTACTTATAGATGCTATAAACAATGGCGATTATGATACTTATTCCAAACTATGTGATCCTAATGTGACTGCTTTCGATCCTGACGTACTAGGTAACATGGTAGAAGGGGTAGAGTTTCATAAATTCTTCATTGATAACACTCCACCGCACGTTAAGGCAAATACAACTATTCTAAATCCTCGTGTCCACCTGATTGGTGATGATGGAGCTGTTATAGCTTACGTTTGCGTAACGCAAAGCGTAGACGCCGAAGGGCGGCGAACCACACAACAGACGAAAGAAACTCGTATTTGGCACAAACGCCACAACAAGTGGACCGCGATACATTTTCATCGCTCCTAACTAGGCCTTTTTTCGATCCAGTCTTTCACGCGGGAGGATGTAGGTCTAACGAAGCAAATCACTTGTAATGAAGAAGACGCGCGTATATTCACAGTTTGAGACCCTTTACCAAAACATCCAACGGCTGCGACGCAAATTATAAATACTTAATATCCAATTCTGCTATAAAATTACACGAATTTTATTAGACATTCTTTGTAGTCTCAAGGAATTATGTTAATTACATATAGATAAATGTTATCTACACCAATATAAGCATTTCAAAAGTTCTTGTAACGTTAAGAGTCACTGGTAAAGACTTAAAATCTTTTATATCACACGTGACTAAATGTGATACCGAAAACATAGGTACCTACTCAATGCTTTGTACTAGTTCTAGTGGAATGTACCTACAATTTACCATGATCTCTACCGTGATCGAAAATTGTCAACGAATATCAAGACAACATACTGATGGTCTTTAAAAACTCGATCCCAACTAATTCAGATCTGATTAATGAATGTATAAAATACAAGTCAACAAGAATTTCAAGGTTTAGAATTATTAGCACATTTCTCAATAAGTCTCTCTACATTTTTAACTATGAATGTTTTGTCGTGCTTAAAAATGGTGTTCTATTTGTTATCAAATACATAGTTAGTAAGGAGTAAGTAACAGAAGTACAGTTATTGGCACTACGCACCTAACAGTGAGCATTTCTATTAAAATATTGTGTTGGAAAATTACTTCAAATTAGCTATTAGCTTGAGTGGATTCGTGATGTTTTAAATATTTTAAGTGAAATTATATCAATTTTGTCAATTTTAGATTTATTCTTGATGTTGTTGTTGGAGCTTTTTTTCTTGCGTTGTATTAACATTGGTCTATACTTTTAAACGTTTTATGCTGTTTATCAATATTTGTAATCCGTGAAATAGCTTGTAATTTTAAAGTGAAAACTGTGCAAGAGAAGGATCTGGTTGTTGGTACTTTAGCCATTAATAAGAGGAGCTTGGTCAACAGTGATATTAACGTGTAATGTAAAAAGTGTTTTTTGCACAGTTTTACTTAAGAAAATGTGCTTTAACTGTTGAATCTGAACCTAACTGTAAGTCTGCAGAAAATTCAGTATTTCCTAGAAATATATTTACTTAGATAATAAATAACCTCCGTGTTTTTTACAATTTTGTAACAACATATTTTTAGGATTTTAGTATAGTTAGCAACACTTTATTTATATGGACCTGAAAGAAGTTGGAATTGTAATTGTAAAATACGTTACATACCATAGGTACATACTTAATGAATATATATATGCATAACATACATAAAGAAAGACGGTATGTTCATGTTATCAGAGTACATAGTCGTGCCATCATCATTGAATTTAGTGCCAATAACTGTAAAAAAATGTATTCTAGTCTTTATTGTTACGAATATTTAGTATTTAATCAACGTTTCTAATTTAATTTTTATCTATACATAGGTTAATAGTAACAATATGTAAATAGATATTGATTTGCACATTGCGTGTTTAAGAGTGTCGTCTTCTACATACTTACCTTCTTCCTCTATCAAAATGTTTGGAATTTATTGGTTGTTGTCACAAATAATTCTGGTTCTCTGGGAACTTATTGTAAAAGATAAAATGTACTTATTGTTAGATCTTTACCGCTGCGCTGTGCTCACTAAATCAGACGCATATTAAGGTAGATAGTAGAATTTATTTCTGTGGTATTTTGAATACTTAGATACGTCGCTGGCAAATAAGCATCACATCTATTAATAGGTCATAGCGTGAGTTAAAAGTACCTGACCTGCCTTCTTTTTGATATCTTGAATACGATACGTCAGTGATTATAATTAACATCGCTTCTTATAAACATCATGAATCTCTAACCCTAACTGAATGGTAAATTTGATTCTCCTGTAATTTTTTTATTTTGTTTAATTTCTCAACACAATTCCTCCTCTGTAAAGTATGAAATAGGTAATACTTGTATTGTTAAATAATATGTAATGCGGGACTTAAACATAGATAGGTAGTTTCGAAGATAATTATTTTTTCGTGACTACTAACTTGTTGCTCCCAGTATCTAACCACTACAAGAGTGACCCCACATGTTCAAATTTACTTACTCATAGAATTTAAATTAGTAAGTCCCCGGTAAATGTATTGACAGCCTCCCAAATGATATCCTATTTATTTATTAACAAAATGAAAGATGCACAAATATATCTTGTATCTTCCAGAAATCATAACCAGTTGCCAGACATTTGAAGTAGGTATGTACTTATTATTACTCGTATGTATTGTCTTCCCTAAACAGTGTTCCAGTCTTAATATTGTCAATACCTGCAAAAGGGGATACTTACTTTACCAGCTTTATTTGAATTTGAATTCTCTATTAAATTTGCACACAGCTGTCTTTTTGCACTAACCTCTTTGCATGCATCCACTAGCTACTACAATTAGGCAAGCTAATATTTAAATGAAATTTCTACTTCTACTGGCTTCTAAGTTTTTAAAATAATTCAGATTCAATGAGTACTTATTTCAATATATAAAATAAAATTGTATTAAACCAAATGAAAGCCACCTAATTTCATAGAACTATATGCTGTTTATTTTATTGTACCTGCAAAAATCTCCATAAGGTTTTGCGGAGTTATGTCCTTGGAAAAGTTATTTATGGGTGCAGTGCAATAAAAACGCAATATGTTACGAGAACTCTGAATGAAATAAAATTAAAGAGTTTTTATTAATTATGTTTTCTTGATAGATTTTAATTAATATAGGTAGGTCATTGATATATTATCATTATACTATAAATGCTATAATGATTATGGCATTAAACATTTTCACCATTCAGCTAGTATTTGTATTAACCCATGTTATTGTTACTGTTTTGTGTTACTTTGCATGACAGGTTTCTTATGCCTCTCCTTTAAGATGTACCGTGTACTGAAATTATTGTAGGGTGTGTATTAAGCTTTTTGTCCAAATCACTAATAATTACACCTTTGCTAAGAAATTGAATGGACATTACTTTGGATATAGCTATTGTTAAAATATTCGGTATTTTCTTCAAAGCACCACAAATTATTTAATATTCGAACTTTGTTATGATGAAGGCTAAAATGTTGTAGCATAATTTTCATATGTGCAAGTGTAGGTGTATTGTATTGAAAAAATGTCAGTATATTCATAATCAAAATAATTTCTTCGACCTCTGCATTGCCGATTATCATGTAAACATTCTCTAAAATAAAGTTCTTTTGATCTAAATAGGTACCATTTTTTTTGTTCATGCAAAAATCCTTAGTCAGAGATCCTAAATCAAATAGGTGCATGAAATAAAATATATTGCAGAGTGAAATGGAACTTTGTTGTCTGTCTGTCAAAGCAAACCGGATGTATGAGATGAATGTAACATATGTTTATGGTAAAGACCAAACCAGAAGGCCTATTAGGGGTTGTATAGTAGTCCGCAACCTGTTGTCCGCACTGCGGACTACTGGGATTTTATTCTCAGTAATTGGGAGTTGGGAATAGTCTACTATGCAAATGCAAATTCCCACTAGTCCGCTCCTCTAGGTGCGGGACAGTAGTGCGGACTACTAGGAATAGGTCACCCAGAGTTGGCTTATTTGTTTTATTATGTAACTATTGAGACAGTTAAAAAAATAGCAACATGGATGAAAGTTTATAATGTTCTTTATTTTTCATGATTTCATAATACTAGAAAAGAAAAACAACTTTGCCGTACATTTTCAATATTTGTTTTGCCATTTGGTTGTTGTGTGAATTTATTTACATAATTATCTGATCACATCAGTTTGAGCTAGGCTTAAGTCTTTTAGAATTCTAAATAATTGCATAAAAACTACTAAAAGCTAAAACTAATAAATGAAACTTAAACATACCTAATATCACCTTAATAGAGACAACAATTGCATTTTGGAATGAACACTTTTACAGCCATCAAGGGTGACATTGAAGTTCTTTACAATTTGTTTCATGTTGCTAATACTGGAGCCTTGCAATTCACTCTTTATACACATCTTTAAATGTTCTTCAGTTAGATTTTCAAATTTAATATATTCTTTATAAGCATCAATGTGATGGAATTTTTCTTTCAGCTCGAGTTCAAAAAATGCAGCATCAGAATTCTTTATAAAACCAGCTCCAACCCTGTCCAAGTTGTAAATTAAGATAACTGTTATATTCTTCTTCAAGTATTCACTTTTCATAATCACTTTTTCTATTTGTTCTATTATGTTGAAGTCATATTGTTTTAAATCGTCAACAATCAATATGGAAGATTTGCAAAATGACATTCCAAGTAATAGATCATTAGGAAAATTTTCCAGAAACATGGGCATTATGTAATGGTAGACATTTGAAGCATTCCAAACTTTTTCAAGCATGAGTGATACAGTAAAAGTCTTCCCGACGCCTGTTCCTCCGTACATAAACAATATTTTACTACTTGCTCTTACTTCCAGTGATTTTACTAATAAATCAATAGCTCTATTTTGACCATACACCTTCTGAGTCAGTGTGTCCTTTACTAAAGATGCATTTAGTTCATCAAAACAGTCGATACTATTAACATAACAAACAAACACGATTGCTACTAAACCAATCACAAAAGAAAGTTTTAAAACCAAATTAGACTTTTGTTCTCTCTCCCTGTGCATGATGATATGGTACTTCTTAACGGTCTGAGGTGCAGAGCGTACATTATCAGTTTCAAAAACAGGAATTCGGTTATCATCTCCATCGATAGGCTCAGGTTTAATAAATGCTTCAATACATTCTGCACCAAGAGAACTAGGTCTTGGTCGCACAGGTTCTTCTGAATCACAGTTGGATACATCACTTTTCTTTAAAGAATTTGAACTTAAGTCAATATCCATAGGTTCACAGCTTATATCCATTTTAAATAATTTATTTTAGGATGAACAAACTCTTCTCAAATAACCAACCAAAATATTTTGGTTTTTTATAAATTGATTGGCATTAAAGCAATCAGCTGTCAAATATTTTAAAAGTAACGGAAAACTATGGCTGCGTTCCGAATCGCGCTCAGAGCACTCACAGCACTTTGCACCCTTTATAGGAGTTGACTTTCAAGAGGAAAAAGAAGGGAAAAAGGATGCAAATTGCTGTGAGCGCTCTGAACTCTCTGAAGGACTCAAGTGACTAACAATATTACAATTTTGTACAATGGAGCTACAATGTATGCATTGTCACTTGTTCATCAATTTTATGAAAGATACTGAAATTTAGTAATTATAATGATATAAGTATATTAATTTATTTATATAATGCAACCATATACATGTTAAAAACCTGTGTTTTAAACCATGTTCATATTATATTATATAAAGTTTGATAGAGTCGAACGCTGAACAAAAATAGTCGAATTGTGGTCGAAAGTTACATTAAAAAACTTCAAAATCAATTTGTACCATTCTTTGAAAACGCTTCATTTTACTTCTGACCACAGATAAAACAGTGCAGGTGTTTGCTCCGTCAAGGCTCCGTCCAATATTCAAACCATGGCAAAGGCATAGGTGACGCTCTCTGCATTTTTGGCACGAAACTATAGTCCGAGTCTGTGACCATAGTTTCGAAATCTCTCGCACTCAGAGAGATTTCTAAATCAATATTTAATAGCCTCCATAGAAGCTAAAAAACAAATTTTCATATTTTTATTAATAATAAGTCTGTATGTAGAAGTCGCGTCTGTAACTTGAAAATTAAAAGAAACTTTCAAGTCGAGAGGACTCTATAAACAACAAAGAACACAAAAAAACGTTTTTTAGAAAAAAATACTGTATGTATGTATCTGTATGTCCGAATTTAACTCAAAAACTACTGGTCGGATTGCAATAAAATTTATAACACTACTGAACATATATGCTACTTTTTAACACGGAAAAACGCATAGTTCCCGTGGGAACGCTATCACCGAATTCCACGCGGATGAAGTCGCGGGCAGAAGCTAGTATAAATTAAACCACTTATGATTTAGTTGACAGTTTCCGTGCGAATACCCTTTTCTTAATGACCAAATAGTTCGCTAATCGTCATAATTTATGATGTCAATCAATCGATTCGCCTAATTTATACATATTTTATATTCTGTGGAATTTTATTAGTTTTAAAAATGTTTCATGTCTCCATGCAAAATTATCAGACGTTTGAAATACTCGTCACTCTCTTTGAAATACACGTCAGAGCGTCCACAAATTACGTGAATAATTTATGGACGCTCGATAGCGCGGCTGCCATATTTAACGACCATGAGTCCTTCTTTTCTTTAAATAATGGCTTCTGTCTATGTGCAAGACAATTTCGCCAATGTCAAGTTAATTGATCTATAGGCCATGAGTCCGTCAACAGTGCTTGAATCAACCCAGGCTTACTATGACATTTGACTTTCCGGAGACCTCAGTGTTGCCAACTTAGCGTGTGTGGCATATAATTTGCTATTGCTAAATTGGCAATATTACACCTGGCAGGACAGCAAGTGCCTCTAGCGGTGGATACACTCACGTTGACCCTCCTTGATGGGCGCTAAGCGCAGATCTATTCTATACGCAGAACGAGCTAGTTACCATTATTATACATTCTGTGCGATTTCGCCTCAGCAGCGCCATCTGAAGGCGCTACTGCAGACTATCCGCCTAGGTCGCTTGAATGGAGTGGCGACCGCAGCGCCCCCAATCTTCTCGATTTGGTGTCCACTTTTGGAACTATAAAGATTGCGCTCCCTTACTTCAACCCTCCATAAGTCTTAGAGGGTGCGCGAACTGGTGACTTTTGTCGGACGCGACAGTTTCGTCACTCTGTCAAGTCCAAGAAGATGTATGGAGATGCGCACACTGGTGACTTTTGTCACCCGCGGCAGTTTCTTCGATTCGCTTTGGAGACATGATTTTTAAGCGAACTGAAGAAACTGTCACAGGTGACAAAAGTCACCAGTGTGCGCATCTCCATACATCTTCTTGGACTTGACAGAGTAACGAAACTGTCGCGTCCGACAAAAGTCACCAGTTCGCGCACCCTCTAAGACTTATGGAGGGTTGAAGTAAGGGAGCGCAATCTTTATAGTTCCAAAAGTGGACACCAAATCGAGAAGATTGGGGGCGCTGCGGTCGCCACTCCATTCAAGCGACCTAGGCGGATAGTCTGCAGTAGCGCGTGCGGGTGTGTGCCGGGTGGCTCTAGTGAGCTGTGACCTTTTCAATAACGTTAAAAATGTCTGCGCGTTAATGCTAAGCATGCTTTAATTAAAAACTCGATTACAGGTAGTAAAATATTTTAAAAAGCAGTTTATTGCCAGTATAGCTATATTTTGAAACAAAAAAGAACTCGAAAAGTCAATCGTATAGTTCAACAGTAATGCGACAGAGGTCAGTGTTAAATGCTCGTCTAGTATGAAGGATGAGAAAGTTCATTGACAGCCGAATATAATATATCTGTGGTACTTCGGTTGATTTGATGGATGGTGATCCTAGAGGTCATTGTGCCCATGCCAAAACTAAAGCAACGTTAATTTCGAAATGAGTGATAAAAATGTTAGCCCTCAAAGTGATTTTACTTCTACACCCCCGACAAATAAAAAAGTTCGAAATCCATTTGATAAAGCATTAATTGATAAATTACACCAACCAATTTGCAGGTGAGTGCCATTGTTCGTTTGGGACTTTTTTGTCTCCGAATGCCGAAATCGTATTCTACTTTTGGTTGTTTTTATTTTAGTCAATGTATTCTGACAAGTTATTCCTACTAGTCTGCTTGATTTAAGTTGATGTAATATTGTTCTTTGTAACAAATTCGTAGTTACGATTTATGTATGATTCCAGTCCTTCAATGTGCAAGATTTATAAAAATAAAAGTAAAGGATCGTTTCGTTGGGAGATAGAACAGGAATGTACTTTACAACCCACACATATCGAGGCCTGTAGCAGTCAATATGAGCCATCACCGGACCCAAACTTGGAAAAAATTGCAGAAGAAGCTACTGACAAGTAAGTATAAAATAATGAATCCATTCTGGATGTTAGTTATGTAATCGTAAAAAATGCGAATTTAACTATCTGACTGTTATCTCTTCACGCTTAAGTCGCTAGACCAATTTAGATGAAATTTAATATAAAGATAGTTGGAGTTCTGGGGTAGGACATAGGCTATTTTATCCTGGAAAAAACGCATAGTTCCTGCGGGAATGCGATAACCGAGTTCCACGCGGGCGATGTTGCCGATAGGAGCTAGTATTTTGTAGACATTGCAATAAACCAGCATTGGAGTATGCTTTTCATTAATAATAATAAATAATAAACCCATTTTATTCATAACAATGTTACAGTTGCATTTCTCTATTGGTGCAATGTTCTTCCTCATTGTTATGAACCCCTCTTTGGCCTCCTCCATCTTTTCCATTTCCCTATGTCTAGGCTCATTGGGTTAGGTCATTGGACCACCTGCGTATTGGGCGTCCAACTCATTGCTTTTTCAGATGGCCCGTTCCATTTAGTTGCTTTTCATTAGGACTCAAAATAAAATTTCATCTGTAATACATTTTTATAGTTTATTACTTCTCATGGACTATTAAATCTATGGCACATCAGCCAATTCCATAAAAAATAAACAACTCAACAATGACTATGTAACGGTGGCATGGAATTCATTAAATGTCTATTAATTGGTGACTTGTTCCTGATGGTCACATATTAACTTGATGTATATACAAAAAATATTTCTTGATGATTGTAGGTTCTTTTCACAAGAAATGGTGATGCCCAGCCCGATGGAATCGTCCAAGAAAGTGAAGCCACTGATAATGTCACTGACTGAAAGCAAGCTGCTCGAAAGTATAAAAGATAAATCTGTTGTCTTGAAAGATGGTATGTAATAAATTATTATAAAGCAAGCTGTTATTCACTAGCAAATGACCTAATTTAGTTATCTAATATCTTACATGATAATGTGGGTCATATTTGGGTAACAGGCAATTATTTTTACAACACTGCAATTAAACATTTCATGCAAAAAATTATGCTTAAATATCATGTCCAAATTACAGTTTCAGCACAAACAGTTCTGAGTTTGCCACCGGAACTACCTCCAGAACTTGAAAAAATGTTAGAACCATACTTCACTTATAAACAGGTAAAATCTGAAATTCATGTTTTAACTTTATTCAAACTTCGAGTGTTAAAATTAAATAGTTAGGAATATCATCATAAAAATACGGATAAATATTACTTCTATTTTGAAATAGTAAGACAAGGCTGTTGAGTTGACCTATTTTTGTGAAAGATAAAGCATGGTTTTATTTGCACTCCTTTGGTTGTAGTAAGCTGAAATTTGGTATGTGGGTTCCTCGGGGAGCTTAAGGGAGTGCTCAGAGAAGATTTCCCGAAATTCCTACGAGTTAGGGAAAAATGCGGGTTATATCGCCGGCTAGGTTTATTTATAAAATACGAATAAACATGTTACAGGAACATGATATGTTCGGTGAATATGAAGTCACAGCCAACGGCTCACTGCGACGCAAACTCTACTTCGAATACCACAGCGACCTGGAGCAACAAAGTGAATGTGACTCGGAACATACTGATGACGAAGGCCCACGTGACAGTCCACCTTCCAATCTGGAAACACACGTTCCTGTCACATTTAGTCCAGATATGGTATGTAGTTACTAAGTCACGTGCAAAGTTCGCTGTGAAAAGCTCTAATTCAAATACCACAGCAACTTCCGTTCGGCAACATAGTAAATGTGACACAGAACAGATTGATGATGAAGGCCCCCGCGACAGTCCACCTTCCAATCTGGAAACACACGCTCCTGTCACATTTAGTCCAGATATAGTATGTATTTACTAGGTCACGGCCAAACTGCTGTGAAAAGCTCTAATTCCAATACCACAGCAACTTCCTGCAACATAGTAAATGTGGCACAGAACAGACTGATGATGAAGGCCGCCGCGACAGTCCACCTTCTAATCTGGAAAAACACGCTCCTGTCACATTTAGTCCAGATATGGTATATGTATTTATTTACTAGGTCACGTCCAAAGTTCGCTGTGAAGTGAGCTCTAATTCCAATAGTTACCATTACTACTTTAAGCAACATAGTAAATGTGACACAGAACAGACTGATAAAGAAGGCCCCAGGAACAGTCCACCTACTACCAACCTGGAGACACGCTCCTGTCATATATTGTCCAGATTTGGTATGTATTTACTAGGTCACGGGCTTTACGGGCATTCTTGGCTGTCCCGTAAGATCTTGAATACAACAGACAACAGCGCCTGTCAGAACATCAGGAAAAGTATTAAGATTTGAGATACATTTCTATTGGAAAACATTTAATTAAAATCCGTTTTGTACAGTTTGCGATGATACCAGACGCATATCGTTCAATTGCACGAATCTTCGCGTTTATGTAAACAAAAAAAAAGTTTATGGAATTAAAAATGAACATTAAATAAATTGAGGTATAATTTTCTTGGTGCTTGTTCAAATCAAAATCAAATTATTTATTCAGCAAATAAGCCACATCTGGCCACTTTTACGTTCGTAATCATACTACTATTACAGCCTATTTGCGTCCCACTGCTGGGCAAGGAGGCTTCATCACGAGAGGGTTTGGGCTATAGTCCCCACGCGGGCCCAGTGCGGATTGGGTATTTCACACACATCTTTGAATTACTTCGCAGATGCGTGCAGGTTTCCTCACGATGTTTTCCTTCACCGAAAAGCTCAGTGGTAAATTCAAATTGAATTTCGCACATAAGTAAACTTAGAGGTGCGAGCCGGAATCGAACCCCCGACCCTCTGCATGAGAGGCGTAGGTCGAACCACTAGGCCACCACGGCTTTTTCGTAACCATAACAAAAGCTGAATAAAATAGGTTACTTTGCTATTTACGCATATACCTACGAGCTACGGCATTACCTAGGTATAAACCAAATATTACACTCATTACAGTTGTTTGATGCCTAATGTTTATACTAAAAGAAATGAGTTATAGCTTGTCAGTGTCACGGTTATAACCATTTATTATTTTTGATTTTTATAAAGCCACTCTAAATCATTCACAGTAGGCAGATATGGAGCCACGAGTTTATATTAACTAGACACATTTCAAACAGTTTCCAGGCAATGTTTATACAAAAAAAGTAATTAAAAGATGTGTGTGAAGTCCCCAATCCGCAATGGGCCCGCGTGGGGACTATAGCCCAAACCCTCTCGTGATGAGAGGAGGCCTGTGCCCAGCAGTGGGACGCAAATAGGCTGTAGTAGTAGTAGTAGTTTATACAAAAAAATAATTAGTTGGTAAATGTTGCTACGCGGAAAAAGGAGTTCGTAACTACCTACGATTTATTTACCTATTTTTAAATGGAGCTACTCATCCAATTAGTTAAAGTATCTCATCTCGAGAGAAATTCGTTTTTCTTTGTATTTAAATTTAAATAGGAATTTAAAGCTGTATTTTGTCCATCTATAGTATGAACAAGCTTTCTTTTTTGTGTGCCAATGCAGAGGTCTGATAATAAATAAATAAAAAGCCTTGTTATTGTTCTCGACAATTGTTACATACTATATAACTAATTATATTGTTAATTTGAGTCGGGAACCCCTTGTGAGGGCCTGATTAGTGTAATAAAAAATGTAACTTACAATTCAGATATGATTTTTTTATATTTTTAAAAATTCATCAAGTTTATTTTTCATTTTTGTATTTGCTGCAAAATATCACAAAATATTTCTTTTCCTTTTTTTTCAGCTGCAGGACTTAGTGAGGCAAGGCATGCAGCGTACGTTCGGTACGCCGTTGAACAAGGGCGCGTCTGGCAAGGCCCACAATAAAATCCTGGACGTTCTGGACTTCGGCGACTGTCTCAGCCCCATTCACTTCCGAACGCCGCCGAAAGCGCACGACCGGCATACTCGCACCTCTTCGTCTCTCGCCTCTGAGTCCATATCGCCAGTTACTAAAATCTCCAGCGACGACGAAGTAAGTCCATGGATACACAACGTAATACGTAATAGCACAGATGTATACATTTGTCGTCGGCACGACACGACTTAGAAGGCGATTTAAGCGGAAATGGAGTCTGCGTCAACGGCTTGACGGTTGAGCGGGCGTTTTACTGACATATTGCGCGCGACGGCTGCTAACAGATGCGCGGCGGGCGTCACGATCGCGCAATGTATCCGTAAAACGCTCGCCGCTACCGTTGTCGCTCGAAGTCGTGGCCAAGCGGTTAGTGCTTCACCGGGCGTCTTCTAAGCTGTGTCGTGCGGTCGTGCTGTACCTACTACAGTTACAAAAAAGCTATGAGTTTTTCCGAGATGAAAAGTAGCCTATGTAAGGACATAGGCTACTTTTCATCCGGGAAAGGTCCCGGAACCCCATATCTCCATGCCAAATTTCATCTCGGTTTCATCGGTCCAGCGGTTGAAGCGTGAAGAGGTAACAGACAGACAGAAAGTTACTTTCGCATTTATAATATTAACTAGCTTTTTCCTGCAACTTCGTATGCGCAGAAATATTAAAATGAAAAAACCCGTTTTTTCCCGTTCCCGTGGGAATTTCGGGAAATTCTTTCTTAGCGGATGCCTACGTCATAACATCTAACTGCATGCCAAATTTCAGCCCGATCCGTCCAGTGGTTTGGGCTGTGCGTTGATAGATCACTATGCCAGTCAGTCAGTCAGTCACCTTTGAGTTTTATATATTTAGATATGGATGTGATCGGTAAAAAATGGGTGGGACCCATTTCTATTCATCTATTTGGCATAACTCTTTTTGTCCGAAACTGTTTACGCATAACAGGCTTCGCATAATTTATCTACGCCGAATATTGACTTTGCCGAATTTTATTAAGCATAATTCTTTATTGGCCGAATGGGTGTTTACCCGAATATTGTGGTGGCATAATGTTGACTTGGAGGAATTTTATTATGCATAATATTGTTTGGCATACTAGTAATTTAGCAGAATTTGGATAGGCCGAAATATTATCCGAATTTATATTCGAAACAACAATTTATGTAGGGACGGTGTGCGGAATCGCATAGGTTAGGTTAGGTTATTTTTTGTATAAGTAAACGAAATTATCAGTTAGTTAAAATCCCCCCTCCCTCCCAATATAGATAATCATTGATGTTTACAGGATACTCATTTAATTAAATCGACGAGAATAAAGGTATGCGAAAGTAGCTTTCGGCGTAACGAATTTCGGCGAAAGTAATTTTCTGCCTAAACAATATTCGAAATTCGAAAATTATGTGTTATAGAATTCGACGAAAAATCGTTATGCGAGATTAGTTTCGGCGTAAACACTATCATGCCTATACTTATTATGCAAAATCGAATTCTGCCAAAAAAATATGCGTAAGCAAGGGGAACCGTAAAAAATAGGTACGATAATATTGTTTCCTTATGATTTCGTTATTTTTCACTCCCTTAGTATAACCTTTCTAGTGACTCAAACTATCTCCACACTATCACGTTTGTCCGTCGCTCCGTTTTGAAGTGAAATAATTATAAAGTAATAAACTTACACTTTTATTAGTTATGGGAGCATCAGTTTTGTTTGCTACAATTACTCACTGTTATATCCCTTCGCAAGGCAAGCGGCCGGATAAAGGCTTCTGTCATTCATAAATGTAGAATGAATTCTATGACTACATATAAGGAATTAACTACCTACTACTAATATTGTCAAAATATGCTAGATAAAGGGATAATTACCTATGTATAAAATTTTCAATCAACATTCATCCTTATTACTCACTTAAATTAAATTTAAACCAGCTAAGCATTTTATATCAAAATAATTTTACTGTATTACAGAAAGCCAACTTCACATCACCAGAATCCGACGCTATGGCTACATGTTTAGACTGTGTAGTGTCAGACCCTGAGAATGGTCAAAAAGGCAACTGTTTCTTCAAGTCCACACCAAACAATTGTAACCTCAAACGAAGCGCTTCTCTGAAAGACTCCCCTCCCAGGAGTCGGAAGAAGTCGATATCCTTTTCAGGCAAGCGCAGCCTCAGTCTATCTAGTCTCCACAGGAGTCGGTCTGTGCAAAAACTCGACTTCAGTATGAACATGAGCGTCGACGGTTCTCTACATAATTGTTCCCAAGGTAAGTAACCCATTGTCACTTTGAACTTTTTATTTTTGCCTTTTACACCTGGCATAACCGTGGTTCTGATTTTCAGCTGATTCTGTATCGACTGTACCTTCGCACGCCGGTCCCGATTGCTGGTCCCTTGTGGGCGAAAGCAGCATCCACGATTTGGTGAAAGTGGCATCACAAAAGGAACAGTGCTTTAATATGTCCACAACAAATGAATGCGTTGACGTTATAGTCAAAACACCCATCAAGGGGAAAACGAACGCCAGTGGACGACATGAAATAAGCAAAATTCGATCAACATCCCTCATGAGTCCCATGGATATGTCTCCTGATAATAGTTTAGATAATTCCGACAATCCCCTCAGCTTAGAGGATAAGAATATAGACTTTAACAACATTGATCTCAAATTTTTGACTGATAATGTTACTAAGTTCGACTACACTGTAGCTGATGTCACCAAGAATGCGTCGGATTCGTCTAAATTCAAGAAAGTAGACAGCGGCTTCAATGAGAACACGTTTTATACAAACGCTTCTAGTTACTATGAAAGTGCCATAAAACCCTCCGAATTAACTATTACCAATAATCCTAGTGCCTTAAGAGAGATCTCTAACGTTCATTGGGCGAGAGTCGACAGTGGTTTCAAAGATGAAACCTCTACCGATAATACTCAATTCTATACAAGTAGCGAAATAGCTGGAAAGCCTAAAGCTTTCCAGTTCACTGAGGCTAAATTAGAGGATAAAGAGAATTATATCTCAGACGGTTTTAGTCGATTTCTCGGGCATTCTTCTAACAAAAATGAAGTCATGTCAATGTCTGACGTGTTCCCCGAAGACATGACTTTTACTTGTAAGTTTTCTTCAACACCCTCCAAAAGTAAGCCCAAAAACCTCAACTCGTAGTGCCAACATACAAACCAACTAAGGTAAGAAGACCTTTTGCAAATCGTTTTTTACGCATTTACGTGTATTCTAGACAATTTTTGAAGTAGATTAATTATTATATTGAATTATGACTGAATTACAAATGTGTATTTTTTTAATTATGATTATGCATGAATTTTGTATTATGTAGTTTTGATGGTTGTTTACTTATGTCAAGTAAGAGTTTAATAAAGTTTAAAGACTGAAATTGTTGAACTTTAAATTCTAAGTTTCGAAAATGCCGATTGTCATACAAGTCCTTTATTATTTATTGCATCGCTATCGTATATTTTTATAATTTATAGATTTCTTTTGTATAATTTTATTCTATACTACATACTACCCAACAATCTCCTATGGGTCATACACTGAAGTGAAAACAGGGGTCTTTCCTGTGAATAAAGCAATAGTTAACGGCCTGGGTACAGTGACATGGGACATTACTTTCATTCATTCCATTCGGGCCAGCTTACGTGAATCGATCTCTAGTACTATCTAGTACGGAGTACCTAATCAAATTCTTTGTTGAAGGGCATTCCTCAAATTACACTTTAATTAGTTTCTCAGTGCATGACACAATTTATATGGCGCGCGGATTAAGCAATAATATAGACTCTTTGTCAACGACCCAAGCACCATATCATTGTCTTGCTATTGTATCCTATTTAAAAAAGCCTTGGGGTCCTAGTGGTTCGACCTACCGCCTTTCATGCCGAGGGTCGGGAGTTCGATTACGGCTCGCACCTCTAAGTTTACTTACGTGCGAAATTCAATTTGAATTTACTATTGCTGCTTTTCGGTGAAGGAAAGCATCGTGAGGAAACCTGATCGCATCTGCGAAGTAATTCAAAGATGTGTGTGAAGTCGCCAATCCGCACTAGGCCCGCGTGGGTACAGCCCAAACCCTCTCATGATGATGGGAGGCCTGTGCCCAGCAGTGAGACGCAAATAGGCTGTAGTAGTGATTAGTAGTGGTATCCTATTTGCCTTATGACCTGAACTAAACGAGTTAATCAAAATGTTAGAAATACATTCTAATAATAACAGACCTAAATTAAGGTCTCGATCTACCCTTTTGTTGTGTCTGCATCTACTAATGAACACAATTAAACTTAATTAGATTATTTTGTCCGTGTGTTTAAATATACCGCTGTAACAAAGTCCAGACTGGCCGGGCTTATCATGCGCAAAACGGACCTTTTAAACTTAACAGGACATAGATAGTGGAGGTTCCGATATTTAAAGATGGTGATTAGAAATCGTTAGAGTAGGGTATCTATTAATTAAAATCAGTGAGACTCGGGTGCTTCGCTGTAGGTAATAGTAAAAAAATATGATTATGGAGAAATAGCTTCTGCCCGCGACTTCGTCCGCGTGGGATTCGGCGTTATATAGCGTTATCGCGGGAACTTGCGTTTTTCCAAGATAAAAAGTAGCCTATATGTTGACCCGTGTTATAATCTATCTACCTCATGCCAAATTTTGTTGCAATCCCATCAGTAGTTTTCGAGTTAAACCATACATATACGGTCACGTGACTTCAACAGACTTTATTAGTAAAGATTTAGAAGAATCTCTTTGCCTTTTCAAATAGAGTTAAAAACTGACACAGAAGAGATGCCATATAAAAACAGATTTTTTTTTGTCATCCTAAAGATGAAATCTTCGTCTGTGGGTTTCAGTTCAGGTTACTGGGCAGGTTTCAGTGGGTTACTGGGTATATGCGAAGTCTTTAAATAGGAACTCGCTGTTTCCTATAGGATCGCTCACGCGTCAAGTTGAACTTTAAATCTAGCTGCTTAAAGTTCACGCGACGCGTGAGCGATCCTATAGGGAACAGCGAGATCCCTATTTAAAGACTTCGAATATAGCCCCTGTATGGATTAACAAATCATATTACACCGGCTTTTACTAAGTAGTTACTGAAGATACTAATTTAGGTCTCAATACTAATTTTGAATGTAGAAGACTTTCCTAATGATCAAAGTCAAAGTAGTTTATTTGTAAACATAGGTTAATAATAATAATATGATGTTACAGTTTTTATAGTTCGCTATGTTTTGCTTGACCTTCTCATACACAGTTACTCGTAGCAATGACAAATAGTACCTAATAGATTTTTCAATTATTTATTTAAACTTTATTGCACATAAAGACAACTTAGTGTACAAAAGGCGGACTTAATGCCTTGAGGCATTCTCTACCAGTCAACCTTTAGGCAAAGCAGAAAATGGTTAGGGGCGGTGCCAAAAAAAAAGCAACATTACTGAATATACTTAGACACTAGCAAAGAACAAATATACTTACATTAAATAAACATACTTAAACTTAATACATCTACATATACTTACATAAATAAGACATACAAATAAATAAATAATATATAATTATATATATATGTACGAGCAATGATGATACAAAAAAAAAATCGGTGATGAAAGATAAGGACAGAAGAAATAAAACCTAAGGAATCTGCTTAGTGAGATATTTACGCAGTCTATTTTTAAAAGCGGGTTTACTGGGGGCCTTCGTAACATGCAATACCTACAAAGAATAATTTTGCAAATACAGTGAAAGTCGACACTTCTCTATAGATGCTTTGCTCGCATACTTGCACAATCGGCTAGACTGTTCGTGCGTCAATGGGCAACAAATACAGCGATAAAGTTAACCTCTGTTATCTTATTCCGGGACGTCTGCCGACATCTGTTAGGTAACGAGATGAAGGCTATAAATGGAGTAATCTGGACAGACCCGCCCTGGTGGAGAAAATTAGACATACATACTACTAATATTATAAATGCGAAAGTAAATCTGTCTGTCTGGCTGTTACCTCTAAACGCCTCAAACGCTGGATCGATTGAGATGAAATTTGGCACGGAGATAGTTGGGGTCCCGGGAAAGGACACAGGCCGCTTTTTATCCCGGAAAACGCATATTTCCTGCGGGAACGCGATAACCGAATTCCTCGCGGGCGGAAGCTAGTTTAGCTAGTACCTCCATAAATTATAAATTCACGCCTATTTCCCATTGGGGTAGGCAGATACCACAGAGCGATATCTCCCTTATCTATATCAATATCGCTTCCTCCACAGTATCCCTCTTCATGCAAGCCCGTCGGTTTAGAGTACTTTTAATTTGGTCATGTACCTACATGCGTCGAGGGCGACCTCGACCGACTTGCCCACTTATAATATTTGCTTACACATTCTAGGGCGGATCCAGCTTTTGACTCAAGGGGGGGTCACGCCCTACAACTCCCCCCCCCCCCTTTTTGCGTCAGGGATTAAAAATAAATGATAGCAGTAGACCTAGTCCTGCCGGGGGGGGGGGGGGTCATGACCCCCCCCCTGGATCCGCGCTTGTACACATTCGCTCTTCATTCATCCTCTCCAGATGCATGGCCGAACTATCGCAACATACCCTTCTCTATTTTAGTCACTTAATTGTTTTATACCAATGGTATAGGCAAACGAGCGCACAGCCCACCTGCTGGTAAGTGGTCACTGCGGCCCATGGACACCGAAATCCTATGATCCCCCATTAAATAAGAAACTATAAGATCTCGAATGCGTTGCCTACTTATTACATCAATTTCCAGCCCACATTTTTCTCTAATCAACTATCACGAACCCTATTGGACAATTTAATACCACTTATTACTAATTTAATACCACACTTGCTAAAATTAGACACTATAGGGTAGTTTATGAACTTAACACTTAGTTCGCTGCTAAAGCTAAGAGTAGCGTGCCGCAGGCGCACTTTGACTATGGCCAATAAAAACCGCCTATTTTTCAGTACGAAAATAAAGCTTCTGTACGCCACGTGTCATCGAAGCTTTTAGTGACAGTCCGCCTTTGCAATCGAGATCGTAATACCAATTGCCATTCACAATTGGAAAAGTGAGAGAAGTAAATTAAGAATATTACCACGTATACAATTAAAATATAGACCCTTTTATTAATTTAATCAACAATTCGCTCTGATTAATAATATAATAGTCATTCTAATGCCGCTTCACGCGAATGAAGACTTCCTCGTCATGTTTGGCCTAAAAATATGACACGAATAATATTTATTGCACGTATTTATTTTCTTGACGAAGACTGACTCGTCATGACGTTCAAATGGCCTCTAATAGTTGTAATTGATTGACTCATAAATACATTCACTGCCGTCATGTAAATTTATGAACTTTATTAATATTAACACGGTCCCGTTCCAATAGAAAATGATGGCGCCATCTCATAAGTCCGACTTTGCATTTACACAGCAGTGCTTAGTGGAAGCACGGACTCCTGAAAAAATAAAAATAAATAATAAAGGAATTATATCCTTTCACTCATTCATATTGACTGCCTACTAGGCACGTAGGTAATTAGGTACTGTGCTTGTATTTTTTCTCTCAGCTTCAGCCAAAAGCGTCCGTGTAAATTTATAATATTATGTACTTAAATTCCGAAGTCCATCTGTTAGTCAGTAACAGTATTAGAGCAGTTACCTCTAAACTAAGTAGTATTTAGGTAAGGAACCCTACGAAGCCAGAATGCATCCTCTATTTAAACAACTGACGTACGCGACGCGTCTCATTCTACTGTTCACTCAATTAGTTCGCGGACTCATATCACTCGATACGTCGAGCCGTTGACACGTGCGTTACTTACTGTGAAGTGCTCAAAATGCTTAATAAAACCAGTGCGACTCTAATGCTTCAGACCATAATGGTCCTTATGGACAAGCAAAATTCGTCGGATGTCACCGTTAGTTTTAGTGGTTCGTATTATTTCACTTTTTTTTAAATAATCCGTAACTTATCTTTATGCCTGTAAAAATTGAAATGAAATATTGTTTGTAGAAGACATGGAGTTCGAGAGGTGCTACGAATCGTACGGATGTTTTTCAAAAGCGTACCCCTGGACGGAGAATCGACCTGATAACTTCTTTCCGGAGTCGCCACAGTCTATGAGAATAAGGTACGTTTTCATTCATAACTTGCCTGAAATCTTACGAAGCGATTAATTAAAATAGGCTTCCTTTACCTTACTTATACCTACTAGGCGTTGCGCGAGGTATTACCCGCCTACGACCTATTTTCTCCTATTCTCTTAGGAATATCGGGATATCCTCTCTTACTGATCGGGAGTATAGGGATGGAACCGAACCGAAGGAACCTTCATGCCAATTTTCATCTTTCTACGACCAGTAGTGACCACTACGACCAGGCTATGCGTTGTCGCCAGTCAGTCAGTCAGTCAGTAACAGAAGAGTTTTATGTATATGATGATTTCATTTAAACAAATTGTTTTGAAACGACGTGAACTCTGTTCATATTTATAGGCAGTGAGTTACACAGTGAATTGATCATAATAAGGGTGGGTAGGTTCTCAAATCCATTTCTGACTTTGCTGTGTAAAGTTTGCGAGACTCGTGGTTGGAAACCGATCCCTATAAATATGATATTGAAACGTCATTCATTATTTCATTAGATGTATTATATTTATTGAATAGTTAATAGGTATGTTTGAATCGTACATCCACCTGTCATGAACTTAAAATGTCATAGTTGTTAATAATTAAAACATCCTGAATGAACTAACCTTACAGCCAATCTCTTCAATAAATATATTTTGTGAAGAATACCTACCGATATTGTTATGCCGGCACAGAATATTTAATAGTACTCCATACAGAATGGCCACGGAATAACCCGCCTGAATCTAGCCGGCGCGCAACTCGCGCCCAACTCGCTCTTGCCGTCATTTGTTTCATCCGGAGATGGAGAGTGAATCATTGGCCCGCGTCCTCGTACACACACGTTTACATGTGTACAGACGTACTCGCACGCAAACATTGACACTTCATTCGAATTGTGTTCGAAATCGTGCTTTTATAGGCCGTGTGCGCCGTGTGATGCCAATATAGGTAGGCGCGTGGATTAACCAATAATAGACTTTGCGTCAACGGCTTAAGTGCTTCGCCGCGCGCCGCCTTCTAAGTTGTGTTATCGTGATGGTGTTACTTTATTTTAAACCTATTGCCCAAAGAAGGCAAATGATTGTCTGATTTACAATAGTGAAATATTTAATATCTTTACTATCTTTAGTAGATGTCGATTCTATCTTAAACAAAACCGACCAAGAAGCGAGTTAAACTCGCGTGGAGAGGGTTCCGACCCTTGATTATTTTCAAACCGTTTCACAGGATAAGCTCTTTTATATGATATATTTCAAATACCATGGACATCTTAATAATTTTCCTGTAATCTATAGGTCAATAACTATCCTCCGTATTTTTTTTCCAAATTTTAGGTCCAGTAGTTTCGGAGATAAGGGGGGGAGGGGATGGTCATTTTTTGCTTATTTTCTTAAATAACTAGAAAAGTATTGATCAAAAAATAAATAAAAAAAAATATTTGAGACCCTCATAAAAAGGACTTTTATTTGATATGTCACACGATATAGTTTGAAAAACTTCATTAATATTTTTTCAAATTTAGTCCCCAAAAATAGGGTATATGTTTAAAATTCATTTATTTTCGTTACACGTCCGTCTTTGGGTCACGAACTTACATATACGGTCCAGTAGTTTCGAAGAAAATCGACTGTGACAGACGGACGGACAGACACACGAGTGATCTTATAAGGGTTGCGCTTTTACCTCTTGAGGTTCGGAACCCTAACTAGTCTCGAAAGCTAAGTGACTAGTTTTTAAGATAGAATCGAGATCTACTTTCTAACTATACATCCAGGTGGCTTGAATTAAAATTCTCCCGTCCGCTAATGGTCATCCAGGAATTCAAAGTTGTTGGCGTAATTACACCTTTAAGTATTAAGGACCTGGGTGACCGAGCTTTGCTCGGGTGAAAATAGCTAAAACCGAGTTTTCTCAGATATAAGACCTAGCTAGATCGATTTGTCGCCCCCGTTAACCCAAATTTCGTCCAAATCGTTAAAGCCGTTTCTGAGATCGCTTGGATCAATAAATAAACAGAAAAATATACAAGATTAGCGCGTTTAAAGTACAAGATATTTGTATTGTTCTGTAGTGTTTGTAACTTGTTTTGTAATTTCTGGTCGATATATGATTTTTGGCAACACGTCACGTCACATTAAAAGCAGATCTACATAATATCAAATTACGCAACTTGACATCTGCCGAATATTTATCGCCTACGCAATTTTTAATTATCTATTGATGTGACGATTTAGGCTAATTGAAAATACGAAGCTAAATTAATTGCTATTAATTAATTCTAATAAGTAGTAAGTTATGTATGCCATCAGGTGGGCTGTGCGCTAGTTTGCCTATACCATTGGCATAAAAAAAATACTGACAAGCTTCTGCCCGCGACTTCGTCGGCGTGGAATTCGTTAAGAGCATTCCCGCGGGAACTATGCATTATTCCGGGATAAAAAGTAGCCTATATGTTGACCAGTGTTATAAACTACCTCCATACCAAATTTTGTTGCAATCCGTCCAATAGTTTTCGAGTTAAATCCGGACATACATACATACATACAGTTTTTTTTTTCTAAAAATCGTTATTTTGTGTTCAGTATCGTTTATATAGTCCACTCGGCTTGATAGTTTCTTTTAATTTTCAAGTTTCAGACGCGACTTCTTCTAAAGACTTATTATTAGTATTTAATACGTCCCAAATGTAACCTAGAGACATACATCTATATATAGATTGTCTCTAGGTTACATTTGGGACGTAATAATTTTGTGTATATTTTATCAAGCCCCCCGACATATACGTATAATAAAATCAGAAAAGAGTCGATAAATTGCTAATAATGAAAAACTGAATCAAAATCGGTTCATCCCCTGTGGACGTCACACACGTCAAGCTTAAAACACTCCTAAGAGTGCTCCTTCAAGTGCTCAGGCGATGAAACATTATCTCACACACCCCTGAAAGATAATTAACACAATAATTAAGATTATTTACTTCTGCGTATGCTAGTAATTGCTTGTTTATTTATCCTTGTCTTATTCAACGTAGAAACCAATTGATAAGACCTTCTCGATGTTTTCAATTTGATTGTGGGAATGTTTAATTAAAATTAATATGATCTGTTTACAATATGTATATGTAGGTATAACTTGAAGATCCAATAGTAGGTAACAGTATAATACGTCCTGTGCTTTCACAATCAGTACTTATCTACATACTCTTAATTGATAACCAAAATTCCTATCTCTCGATTCGGATTTATTTGTAGTTTAATACGAGGAATCTACTCTCACTGGGCACTGCCATCTTACCTTATATTACGTTTTAGTTTTTCGCTGGCGGACCTTTTAAAAATCAGGTTTCTGACGGTACTAAAGCCCAGGTCTGCGGCGCGTCTGCAGTGGGTACTTCACACGCTGTTGCGCGGCTGCCGCACGGCACGCAGGCGGTGTGACAGTTCTTACGAGAACGAATGTTATACTGTGCAGACGAGCCGCAGACGAGCCGTAGACGAGCCGTAGACGACCTGAAGTCGAGCCGCAGACGCGCCGTAGACGCATTCGGTGTGATCCGGGCTTAAAGCAAAACTACACTCCGTCGATTTTGCTGAAGTCGAATCGCAAGAGCGACTTTTATTTGTGAACGAAAAATTTAAAGCGATTGTGCCCAACATGTCAATTAAAAAAGTACACAAATGAGTAAAACTAAATTTTATTCTGCACTAAAAAACGGAACGGCTTCATAACGGGAGAGATTACGGCAGCGCCATAAGTCCCGATAGCGCGGGGGCTCGTCCATGACATCAATCAACGGACAGACATAACAAATGTTTACCCATAACTGCACATTAGTGACGTTTTTATCTACGTAGATAAACAGCCTGTTTATAATTGCATTGTACAATAGAGTTCATTAAAATAAGTACACTTTTGTACCCTGTCACACCAGAGTAAGGTGCAAAAGTGTGTACATTTTGGCGAACTGGACTGTAGCACTCGATTCGGGTCTAACGACCCTTGGACCCCAGTGGGTACGGTTGATAAGGACGCGGCTCTTACTTGTGTGGTTTTAAAATAACCCGCTTCTGTGTCAGAGGTCGGTTCTGGAAATTTATCTATGATTTGTTTACCTAGGACTGTTTAGCTTGGTTGGCCACATTCTCATCTCGCTCGGCAGAGACCCGGCTACCAAAAACGACGACCCTTGGCCCTGGCAACATATAACTGCCGTACACTGCGGACCGACGAAAAGGTACTGGAACTGGAGGAAGAATTGAGCAGGTTACGTTGGGGAATCATAGGGTTATCAGAAGTCCGGAGAGAGGGGGAGGACATGATAACCCTGAAGTCCGGTAACCTGTTCTATTTCCGGGAGGGCGACCAACAGTCCCAAGGAGGTGTCGGGTTTATCGTCCACAAGTCTCTCGCAAACAATGTGGTGAAGATCGAGAGTGTGTCGACCAGGGTAGCGTGCCTTGTACTCAGAATAACACAACGATATTCGTTGAAGGTTATACAGGTTTACGCTCCGACCTCGACGCACTCCGACGATGAGGTGGAGGCTATGTATGAGGACATTTCCAGAGCCATGCATAGCTCCAGAACTTACTTCACAGTTGTTATGGGGGACTTCAACGCGAAACTAGGCAAACAAGACGGTGAAGAGCTGAGAGTGGAGCAATTTGGAGTAGGGCGCAGGAATCACCGGGGCCACCTACTGGCTGGTTTCATGGAGAAGGAGGGACTCTATATGATGAACTCCTTCTTCAAGAAACGGGAGCACAGAAAGTGGACCTGGATGAGCCCTGATGGTGTAACGAGGAATGAGATAGACTTTATCATGTCGACGAGGAAGCAGATATTCGATGATGTCTCAGTGATCAATTCGGTTAAGTCCGGGAGCGATCACCGTATAGTACGAGGCACATTGAATATCCAAGTAAAGCTTGAGAGATCTCGACTGATAAAGTCTACGCTCCGCCCGGCACCGGCCCAGCTCCAAAACCCCGAGAGCTTTCAGCTCGAACTCCATAACCGTTTTGCATGCCTAGAAAGCGACGTGGACGATTATAACGACGGGTTTGTGGAAGCTGTTCATACGGTTGGGTCTAAGTTTTTCAAGACCCGCCGTATAAGAACCAAGAAAATCTCAGACCCAACCCTTAAGCTCATGGAGGTGAGAAGTAAAATGATTCTGCAGTCTTCAGGTGACGCTTGTCATTATCGGCAGCTCAATAGACGGGTCTCGAAGTCTCTGAAGCGTGATGTACGCCGATTCAATACCAACAGTATTGGAAAGGCTATTGAGCGTAACAGAGGCTCGAAGGTGTTTGCCAAAGATCTGTCTATTGGCCAAAGCCAATTGACAAAGCTGAAGACCGAAGACGGCAGGATCATTTCATCCAAACCGGAGCTGTTGGGAGAAGTCGAGAAGTTCTACGGACAGTTATACACGACAACCCGAACACCCGTCGCTGATCCAGCTAAAGACCCTAGAGCTAGATTAACCCGACACTATACCGAAGATATCCCGGACGTCAGCCTGTACGAGATTAGTATGGCTCTCAAACAGCTTAAGAACGGCAAAGCCCCTGGTGACGACGGAATTACAGCCGAAGCCGAGGCTCTGCGCTCGAAGTTGTTGACCATTATGTATACCTGGGACAAACAGTCCAGTTAGGTAGGTCCAACTTCGAGAAAGAGGTCAATCGTCGAATCCGACTCGGCTGGGCAGCGTTCGGGAAGCTTCGCAGTGTCTTTTCGTCCAAATTACCGCAGTGTCTCAAGTCGAAAGTCTTCGACCAGTGTGTGTTGCCAGTGATGACTTATGGTTCCGAGACCTGGGCGCTTACGATGGGCCTCATAATAAGGCTCAAAGTCACTCAGAGGGCAATGGAGAGGGCTATGCTCGGGGTTTCTCTGCGTGATAGAATCAGAAATGAGGATATCCGCAGTAGAACTAGGGTCACCGACATAGCCCGAAGAATTGCGAGCCTTAAGTGGCAGTGGGCGGGGCACATTGCTCGCAGGACTGATGGCCGATGGGGCCGGAAAGTTCTCGAGTGGCGCCCGCGAACCGGGAGACGAGCTGTCGGTAGGCCTCCAACAAGATGGAGCGACGACCTCGTGAAGGTCGCGGGAAACCGGTGGAAGCAAGTAGCACAGGACCGGTCTGAGTGGCGAGCCTTGGGGGAGGCCTATGTCCAGCAGTGGACGTCTTTCGGCTAAAATAATGAGAAGGTTCATAGATGGGAATATCTAATAAGAGCCTTAGTTAAGAATATAAAATCTGTAATTGGGATTATAACCAGAAATATAATGTTCTATAATTTATTGCGCTTCATTCGTTTGTTAGAATTTCTTGCTAATTTGACTTTATAGCTCATTTAATATTTCCCCTAAACCTAGATAGCTGTCGTTTGATTTACAATTTAAAAGATTTTAGAACGTGAAATTATAAAACACCAGGTATTCATTAAAATTAGTATTATTTTATCGAGTTTTCACTGTTCATGTAAAGTTCTTATTGCTTACAGATATCCAGCATTTACTAGAAGAAATAGAAAGATACCCGTGTTATTAGAAGCCAACAATGTCGAAAAAATACAGAATGCAAATTTGGATGCCCGAGGACCATTTTATTTGATTTCGCACGGATTCTTGGAGGGCGGTGACAAACTATGGGTAATTTGATTTATGTACTAAAACTAAAAGTACTATATTTAATTTAATCATAGAGTACAACAGTTATCAATTAAACTAGCGAATAATTGCGAAACTTATGTGGCAGTGGGCGGGGCACATTGTTCTATTAGTTATAGTTTTATTTTTTTGCGGAGCCGTGCCTTAAGTGTCATTCGTATCATGGCATACGCTAAGTGAATTATTTTTTTGTAACACCAATCCAATCTCACGTATATCACTTTGATGTATCTGTGTGTGTTGTCTACTATATAAAAATAAGTCGGGTTTTCCTCCCTGACGCTATAACTCCAGAACGCACGAACCGATTTCCACGGTTTTGCATTCGTTGGAAAGGTCTCGGGCTCCGTGAGGTTTAAGGCGGTACGAAGTCCGCGGGGTCAGCTAGTATGTTATATAATCAATATTTCATTAATTTTTCACGCCCGCTTATGTTGTTTCAATCTTTATTTCAGATCCAGAACATGGCAGATGCTCTGCTGAACCTCGAAGGCAATGAAGGAGCCACAGTGTTGGTTGTGGATTGGAGAGGTGGCTCTCAACCGCCCTACGGTCAGGCCGTGGCTAACATCAGGCTGGTTGGTGCTATGACGGCACATCTCGTGCATAATATCTACGTAAGTACTTACTTCTGTGAAGGAAAGCGTCGCGTGGAAACCAGAGAAGTTAGACTCGATGACTGAAAAATTCTAATTAGTTTGTCTGATAGTCTATCAAAGAAGATTTGACTCGTTTTTTTTTTCTTTCGTCACGTAAACTAAAATTGATGACTACCTACTACTACTACAGCCTATTTGCGTCCCACTGCTTGGCACAGGCCTCCTCTCATCACGAGAGGGTTTGGGCTATAGTTCATCCATATCCATATTAATATTATAAATGCGAAAGTAACTCTGTCTGTTACCTCTACACGCTTCAACGGGGGGATCGATTTGGATGAAATTTGGTATGGAGATAGTTGGAGTCTTGGGAAAGGACATAGGCGGGAACGCAATAACCGAATTACACGCGGGCGAAGTCGCGGGCAGAAGCTAGTGGGCTATAAAGATGTGTGTGAAGTACCCCAGTGTGTGGGCCCGCTGTTGATTATAGCCCAAATCTTCTGGTTTTGAGAGAAGCACTTTGCCCAGCTGTAGAACGTAAATAAAGGATGTTGTGGTGACAGTGGCTAGTGGGCTGGGAATATGTTAATCTCAATTGCTGCAATAGTTCCGATCTCTAATATCCTATAAGCATGTGGAAGATTTTGCATAAGAATCCAGTTTTCGTCTTAAAACTATGTGTCTTATTGTAAAATTCTCTCAACGTCAACTGACTTTCGTGCGAAATTCCATTTGAATTTACCATGAGCTTTTTGGTGAAGGAAAACATCGTGAGGAAACCTGCACGCATCTGCGAAGTAATTCAAAGATGTGTGTGAAGTCCCTAATCCGCACTGAGCCCGCGTGGGGACTATAGCCCAAACCCTCTCATGATGAGGGGAGGCCTGTGCCCAGCAGTGGGACGCAAAGAGGCTGTAGTAGTAGTATTGTTAAATGTACTTAATTGTTACAGGAAGTATTGGGGCTATCGAATGTGGACAATTTTCATTTTATCGGACATTCACTCGGCGCACATTTGGCCGGTTATTGTGGCCATGCTCTACAAAAGGTTTGTAAAATGATCCAATATTTTACCATCGTCGCCAATTCAGCATTCAATCATTCACTATTCAAATAAGTGAAAAACTTGAACCTCTTCCACTATTGCCTATTTCTTTTTATTTTTAGTATGAAGTTCTACAATATCATTTTTATATCTAATGTTGCGGCGTGGCTGCAAATGGCCATTGGTATGACAGATCTCGGATTACAAGTGGCCATTTTTCTAAATTGAATTTGTACCTTAGTCATCCACAATAATGTCGAATATTATTCGGAGCTTTAAACAAATGTTATGTTACCATATATGGGTGTTTCTACTAGCATTTCAAACGTTATCACTCTCGTGGCAGCCTGACAGCATTAGTGTACAATAGTCAGTTGATTAAAAATGGCTTAAAACTGTTTGGTTCATAACATAACAAACCACGCCATTTGTACGTATATCCCAACTTACCGAAAATTTTAATCTTTAATTTACTGGGAATTAGACCAAAATACCACCAAGAGACTAGCGGTTGTAATCCATATGTAATACTAATAGGGATGACGACAGGGTGAAGAAATCGAAATTCCAAGTCCGTCAGTCAGGTAATTAAAAAAATATTAGACACGTTTTTTTGTTTTATCAAATTAACAAAGAATGACTAAGTTACAACGCATTTAAGTTGGAGAGTGGAGGCTAACTACGTCACCGTTAGGTATAAATCGTACCTAACCGTGACGTCACGCGACATTTCAACTCAATATATCTCCGTATAAGTTTGATTACGTTAAAAAAGAAAAAATACGTGTCCAATACTTTTCAATAATCTTCCTGATGGACTAAGGAAAAAAAAGTTGTCGTCTCCCCTATTTTAACTGAACTTTTGTTCTTTCAGAAATTCAACTTGAAACTGGGAAGGATAACAGGGCTGGATCCCGCTGCGCCGTACTTCAGCAAAACGGTCACTCTGGTGCGCCTGGACCGCTCTGACGCGCAGTATGTCGACATCATTCATAGCAACGCCATGCCTCTTTACTACGCAGGTATGTTCTTTTTTATTCCTATAGAAAGAAAAATAGGCAGACAGACAACGTGATAGAAAGTGAAATTCATAGCTTATGGTAGTTATGGTTTGTACTACTACTACAGCCTATTTGCGTCCCACTGCTGGGCACAGGCCTCCCCTCATCATGAGAGGGTTTGGGTTATAGTCCCCACGCAGGCCCAGCGCGGATTGGGGACATCACACATATCTTTGAATTACTTCGCAGATGCGTGCAGGTTTCCTCACGATATTTTCCTTAACCGAAAAGTCATGGTAAATTCAAATTGAATTTCGCACGTAAGTAAACTTAGAGGTGCGAGCCGGAATCGAACCCCTGCCCTCAGCATGAGAGGCCGTAGGTCGAACCACTAGGCCATCATGGCTTTTTATGGTTTGTACTATCATGCCCTCAAGGGAACGTATCGAATTACCAGTAACCCTGTAGTAATTGGGTTTTCGTTGTGTGCAATCCATTGTCCTTTTACCTAAGTATTGTCTGTCGTAAAAGATAAATAGTGCAGGCATCCTTGGCCAAAAGTTCAAGTTGCTTCCTTACACCCCTGGCGTTTACTTGAACACCTGAGAAGGTTTGCCCATTGCCAATGTAAATTAACTTAACTGCTACAATCTTTCAAACATATAACTTCGCCCTTTCAGGTCTTGGCATATCCGAGAGCATAGGCCACGTGGATTTCTTCCCGAACGGCGGCTCGGTCCAACCTGGCTGCAAGAAAGTAGACAACCACGTGACTACCCTCAATGATGACATCTACAAGTGGATGGTGCAGTCTGTGGGTTGCAACCACGAGAGGAGCTACGTATACTTTACAGAGACCATTTCGCCGTCGTGCCCCTTCATGGCAATACAGTGCGAGTCTTATGAGGTGAGTCTTGAGGTTAAAGGAATACCGAGAGTTCCTGAAAAAAAAAGGGTTTCAGAGAAAATTGTTACCGTATGAGCTAAAGGAAAGAGGACGACGAGCGGCGGCAATTTTTAGGGTTCCGAAGTCCACAAGGAACCCTTATAGTTTCGCCATGTCCGTCCGTCTGTCCGCACTATTGCTCGGAGATGCTTAGGTCTAGAGAGCTGTAATTTGGCATGAATATGCATATTAGTTATGCTGACAAAGTGGTACAATAAAATTTTGAAATATATTTTTTATAGGGTACCTCCCCTACTCGTAAAGTGGGGATGTAATTTTTTTTTCTTGCATACCCCATGGTGCGGCATATCGTTGAATAGGTCTCGAAAAAATATTGTGGGTTTGTTAAAACCATTTTTTGATTAAGTGATGCGTTTGTGAAATATTAAGCTTTAAAGTGCTATTTTTTGTTAGAGTCACGTGTCCCCCCCCCCTGCCAGCTAAATGGTGGTATTTGGATGGCTGAAAAAAATCACGGTTGTGGCATATATAACGTAGTTGAAAGGAAAACTATCAGAGCTAAGTAGGCTGTACAAACTTACGAGTAATAGTCGACCAACTTATAATGATGATTTTTCTCGAGCGGCAGGGGCGTCGGGCGGGCACGTCACACCACAGGCTAGCTAGATGCTAATAAGTCTTAGAAAGGTACTGTGGGCATCGTCAACTTCGGAACCCTATAATTTGCGCGTGGCCCGACACGCACTTGGCCGGTTTTTTAACACGCTTTTATTAGGTCGACCTGTATGTAACTATGTAATGGAATCTTGCAAGTTAAATTTGACCAACTTTCCGATTGAGCTGAAACTTTGCACGAATATGTAAATCGCGTGACAATGCAATATTATGATGACGTGGAGCTGATCTGATGATGGAGCTGGAAGGTGGCCATAGGAACTCCGAAATAAAACTACATAAACTCATCGAATTTGGGCTCGTTTGATTCGTCTTGAAGGGTAGATGAAGGATTTACAAAGTATAGTACAGTCAGCAATAAAAGCGTGTCGCACAAATTTAATTTTTGAAAAAACTTATTGATGTATTTTTTTAAATAATCTATATGATGACGACATTTAGGTTCACAGGGTTCATAATCTTCAAAATTTCTTTTCGACTATCCCGTTGACACAGAGTCTGTTACTTAATTACTTAATGCATATGAATTGTGTCGTTTCTCATGGGTTTTATTTTTAATCTAGATGCGATGTGAAGTAAACTAAGTATTTTCAATAAGCTTCTTGTGTCGAAGTTCTTATTCGGAACTTGTAATGACTTTCTAGTATAAATGAATAATTATTTTCCAGGCATTCGCTGCTGGCAACTGCACAACCTGCAACAACAAGCACCTTTGCATCCCCATGGGTTACCATTCGCACAATGTTTACAAGAAGTTGCTGTACGGAGGGCTGGCCGATACCAACTCGAATATCGCCCTTTACGCGAACACAGGCGGCTCTAAACCATTCTGCAGTAAGTTTTTACGTTTATAATGGGGACTACCGTTTCTTTGCTCACCAGTTGCGCCACTGTTGACTAAGGTCCAGAGGTATAGCTGTCAAAGGCGACTTTATAAGATCGGCGCCGAAACAAAGTTTTAAATCTTGAATCTCATTAAGTTTATTAATTATAAATAACCATGATCATATCGAATAGCTATGCCGCAATGTTGTGCAGTTCCGTATTGTTCGGTTTTTTTTTCAAAGCGTTCACATTGGTCGCCAAATAATCCATATTTGCGATAATTTCACGAAGGAGATCAGTTTTCAACAGGTTAATTAAGGAAGTTAACATTTATGTCACGAAGCCTTCCAAAACCGGTGAAAACTGAATGTTATTGGACCTCACACGATACTAGCGCCTTTAGTGGCAAATTCACACGCGATAGTCCCCATTATACTAATCAGGATCACCGCAAGTGACTTCGTGATAGAGGCGCATGAAGTCCTCCGAGGTGCAATGGTGCCAATTATGATGATGTCTCCGAAACGTCAAATGTCACAGCGACATTGACACTATTATATGGAATGACAAGTTTCACACTGACAGGCAACACCTCGTAAAAACAAAGGTGCCAACGGTGAGCAGAAATAAGGTGGCCCTCATTGATCTATTATAAGTAAGGATTCACAATCAGCCGGAGAAAAATGGTCCGTCAAAACGGGTACCCGAACAACTCGGGCACCCGTTTGGCGCTCAGTAAATTTGACACTGAAGTCTTATAGTGTTAGGTTTACTTTTGTATAAAATATTTATCTTGACACATACTATAAAGAGGCGTTATTAGCATATTGTAACGTATTTTCTAATGTCAGTTTGCTCCATATATTTTGACATATTCTGTTAGGCACTGTTCGTCCATATGTTTATTATAGGTCAATGGTGGCCCTCATAGTTGCCTCGACGGCATCGTTCACCTTGGATGTCATATTAAAATGCCAACCCCCCTTGGATAATGATTTACGGCATAAAAAATACCGTATATCCACTGTCCGGCTACTTTTTATCTCGTCCTTGCAGACAAAGTCGTGGACAGGAACTAGTTTTTAATATTAGCAGATAAGATTAATTCTGAATCTTCTTAAATAGCATAACATGTTCGTATACTCGTACGATATGAATTACGCGAGTCGAATTCACCGTGTCGGTGCTTTTCATTGCCACTTTTTCCAAGTAATTTCGTCTCAGTTGTCATTTTTCTATTTTCTATTCCAGGGGTGCATTATGAAGTTATCCTGAAAGTCTCGAACTCTACGGAAAGCCGAAAACAAGGGCCTGACATGGGAAAAGTCTTAGTAACTCTCATAGATAGAAACAACAATAAGAGTGACCACAAATTCTTGGACGATGAGAAGTAAGTAAAGTCAATTACAAAGTGAATTTTTAAAGTGCTTTAGCCGTGCCTCTCTCGCGCTCGCTGGTGATAGGACCTAATGCTGAGTCTGTCCGGATGGCTACCACCGTCTTACCCGCTAACCTATCGCTAAACAGCATTAGTCCTTAGGTTTGGCAACGCATTAATCTTATGATTAACTGATCTTATGATTCCTTATGTCCATGGACCATAAAGACCACTTACCATCAGGTGACCTGTGTACTCAGTTGCCAACCATAAAACTATCATAATAATATACCATCTAATTTCATATAGATATCTCAGTTTATCGATTGAGAAGATGATAACCTACATTTCTTACATTATGTAAGTTACGAAATATAACCATAAAACGTATCTAATTTCATATAGATATCTAAGTTTATCGATTGAGAAGATGATAACCTACATTTGTTACGTTATGTAAGTTACGAAATATAGATTAGATAAAGCATACAATCAACCAGGAAACTATCATAGTGACGCACTTTTGATGCCGGATCTTCCTTATCTTATTAATGTAAACAAAACACACAAGTTGTATTTGACATCGCATTATGTCAATTTGTTTATAAAAATATATCAATTGTTTTAATTTCGATATTAAATTCGATACATGGCAAAACAATCCTAGTCCACAGAATTTAGTAATGTAAAGAGACCTCTCTGTGTAATTTATAAGATTCAAAATGCAATGCCAGTTGTCTCAATCGCACTTAAATACGATCCGCCAATTGCGTCAAATATGGGAAAAGTTCCATAAAATGTAGGTACTAAATATTATTGTTATTGATATTAACCTTAGTGACTTTACAACTTTTGCCATTGATAGCATATTTTATTTTGCCACTAGACAGTTCTCATAAAAAAAAAACTGGCCAAGAAGCGAGTTAAACTCGCGTGGAGAGGGATCCGACCCTTGATTACGAACGTCTTAGGGTCACAAACTTACATATACGTACCAAAAATCAACTTAATCGGTCCAGTAGTTTTGGAGAAAATCGACTGTGACAGACGGACGGACAGACACACGAGTTCCATTTTTACCTCTTGAGGCTCGGAACCCTAAAAATAAGCGAATAAAAATACATATTTCCATTCCAGAAAATACTACAAGCCCGGTGACACAGACAGGAGGATGGTAGCCTTCAAAGACACCGGCCACCCCCCCATCTCCGTATTAGTCGAGTGGAAATACGAGACAAACCCCTTCAATCCGATCACTTGGAGGCTGATCAAGTCGTCCAGCATCTACATAGAATACATCAAGCTGTCCTCCATTGAATACAATACCGAGTGAGTACCCTGACATTGCTTTGAGGGCAATGATTTGCAGTGCCGGAATAACCATATAGCAGGAGTAGCAAATGCTACGGGTCCCGCGCCTTTGGGGGCCCCGCGCCTTTGGGGGTCCCGCTCCTTTGGGGGCCCCAAAATGCTACGGGTCCCGCGCCTTTGGGGGCCCGCGCCTTTAGGGGGTCCGCGCCTTTGGGTTGGGGCCCCCGCGAACCCGGCGCACCACACTTTCTGACCGCAAAATATATTTTTGAATATCATATATGAAGATATAGATAACTCTCTGAGATTTAAGGGGATCGCACTTTTTCGTGAAATCGGAGCCTATACTGAAGCGAACGAACAGACATTTCCAATGTCAAAAAGGATCCCTGGACTCATTTGCTACAGGCCCCGCGCCAGGTTAATCCGGCACTGATGATTTGTCAAATAGCGACGGAAAATAGCGCGAAACCGAAGTCCACACTAATATTATAAATGTGAAAGTTTGTTTGTTTGTCCTTCCTTCACGTCGCAACGACTGGACGAATTTGGATGAAATTTGGTATGGAGACAGTTTGAGACCCTGGGAATAACATAGGCTACGGGTCAAACCACTTGTTCAATACTACTATAACCATCTATATGTATAGTATCATCGGGTACGCAAATTCTAAGACTACGCGGGACGAAGTCGCGGGCTAACAGCTAGTAGCATCATATTTTTCCAATGCTAGTATTTACCAGCCCAACAAAAACTGTCGTTTTTATAGATGGTACGGAACCCTTCGACTCGCATTTGGCCGGTTTTTTTTAAACGAGAGCCATTTTATATTCGTCTGTGTCAATTAGCGTCAAAAGATACATTAGGTCACAAAAAATTTCAAAACTTTTATAACACATACATAAATTCACGCATGTTTCCCGTAGTGTCTGCCTAGGCAGTTCTGTGCTTGTCGCAAATCGACAAGCTTGCATGAAGAGAGGGATGAATGTGATGAATGTGGAGGAAGTGACAGAGATAAAATTGGATAGAAGCATGTGGCGTTCTGTGGTCTCTGCCTAGGCACAGAACTGCCTAGGCAGAGACCACAGAACGCCACATGCTTCTATCCAATTTTATCTCTGTCACTTCCTCCACATTCATCACATTCATCCCTCTCTTCATGCAAGCTTGTCGATTTGCGACAAGCTTGCATGCAGGGAAGCCAAGTACTCGAGTACTTGGCCTCTCTTCAGTAATATCACCAATTTGGTCGATGTACGTATGTCGAGAGCGACCTCGACCACTTATACTTACTTACTTCCCTTATATGTTTGCTTACACACACGCCCCTCATTCATCCTCTCCAGATGGCCGATCGATCGCAACATACCCATCATTCATTTCTCTATTTTCGTCACTACATCAACTTCCAGCCCACATTTCTACCTAGGTATCGAACAACTTAATAGCACTCTACTTCGTATTTTTTTTATAATAAATTGAATTATATTGTTTCAGCATCACAGTATGTCCAAAACTTGGTAAACCAGCTGTCGCGAACGTACCTACGTTGATGAAGACCAAATATTGCAGATTTTAAGACTCGTATCCTTGCCGGTGGTAGGGAGTATCTTTCACAAGAGATAAATATTAAAAGTGTAACATTTTAACTGATAATAACAATTGCGATTAATATCGTTACTTTGTATTTATAAGCAAAGATTTAAAAGTATAACAATCAATTAATAGTGTAAAGCCCGACCATAGTAATGAGGACCACCGTATTCCAGCTCACTAGTTGGCGCCACTATCAGCAAGATTGTGGCTGTCAATATCAAAGTTTTGTCATTTCATACAATAGTGTCAATGTTACTGTGACATTTGACGTTTTTGAGTCGTCAAATATAAACCAACTTGTTTTAAAAGGTGTGCAATTTTATACGGTGCCGTAAACAAGACTACATAATAGCAGGATTATGTTTACTTTTTGTAGTTTATTGTAGCCTGATGCATATTTTATTTCACTTCATAAGCCGCAAAATGGCGAGGTCTGCTAAATTGCTGGTCACGCTTTATTATAGTAAAGTTTTACCATTTATTGTTGTTAACTAAATGTTTAGGGATGCTACTGTTGGCTTTCAATGCAAATTCTCTACTAAAAAAGTATTTATTAAAGTATTCTTAAGTATTTTAGAAGAAAAAAATGCAATTTATTGATATTGTCCTAATGTTTACTTAATTTTAAATTGAATAGAGTTAGAGTACAGTAACATTTTTACTAGATTTATTATCAATATTGTAAATAGATATTTTTAAGCAATAAGTATAGTTTTAATGTTTATATAAACTTATGTTTTATGAAAATTTGTAAGTGTTTAGGCTTAAATTTACATTGAATTAATAAGGATATTATATTTTATCAGATAAAAACTCTGTATGTGTGTTACTTTATCCCTGCCACGAAGGTATGCCCTAAATAGGCGTCTTGGCTGCATTACAATAAGAACGAATATATTTATTCACTCCTGTTACGCCTAGTAGGGCATTTGCAATACACCATGGTGTTAGAATGGCTGTCTAAATCTAAAGCTCGACCAAGCCTCGCTGGCTCGATGAATATAGGATAAATTCAGGACTTCAGCCAGAAAAGCACATAATCTATTCCACGTTGTATTACTTTAGACGTAAACGTTAGGGTGAAACAAATTCTCAAGATTTTTTATTCGTATTTTTTTTGTTATCATTATCACCGTAAGTTTCACACAATATTTGCTCGACTGCGCCAGAACTAGAGTTATGATGTTTTTCGAGTGTATGTATGTATCTCTGGCACGCTGTATTTGTGGCCTAAATGACTTGATGGAATTTTGCTTCTGAGGTGTCTTTTCTTGGTTGTGAGAGATAGGGTGTATAAAAAGTTCATATGTAGCCTGTTTTTTATTTATTTAAATCAAGCTTATTCACAAGTTTTTACGTCACATTGAAACATTTCAACTATGTTGTGCGGGGGCCACACATATAAATCCTGCATAATTGTTTTTTTTTTACTGCATGTTTGAAGTTAAAAACGTAAAAACGCCCCAAGTGACAACTTGACGTTATGTTGACATATTGTTGGTGTGTTATGTGATTTTATAATTCCAATTCAATACGTAATAATCTGTTATATCATACTCCAGAGTTCAGGCTTCGCCAAGAGCAGACACGTATTTTGTTCTCCAGAATCTCCAGATAGATTGTCATCATGGGAGACACAAGGAAAAAGAAGTTTTACTTTCGGAAACGCAGAAACAAATATTTCTTAGAACCCGGCTTTCGCGGTTTCTTTTGCACGTGTAACTTTAGAGAAAAAGATTGCGTGAAGGAAGTGTACAATCTGTTGAATGAGTATGCGGACAAATTGTATCCCAATTTGGTGACTGATCAGACACAAGACGCAGTGGCAACGCCTGAAGACAGATCCGCGAGTGAATCTGAGGAGGAAATAGATATTAGCGATGCGTTGAAGAGAGAGGTAGAGTCTATGAAGGTGGATTCGAAAAAGTCGCTGAGGCACAAGCGATTTCAGGTCGTAGAGACAGGAGCGACAAACTGCATATTCATCAAGACTAATTTGCCTAGTCCAGAAGAATTAACCTCCGCCATTATCAAAGATCTGGCAGAAACAAAGGTCCAAAAAACACGTCATGTCCTACGCTTGCTCCCTATCATGGCTACATGCAAAGCAAACTTGCCCGACATCATGGAGTGCGCTGGAAAGCTGTTTGATAAATATTTGTTGAAGAAGCCGGCAACTTTTGCTGTAGTTTTCAACAAAAGATTTAACAGTAGTGTGTCTCGGGATTTGGTTATAAAAGAACTTGCAGAGATGATTGTCCTCAAGAATGGTGATAATAAGGCTGATTTGAAAACTCCAGAACGCTGCATTATTGTAGAAATTATTAAAGGCATTTGTCTGTTGAGTGTTGTGGAGGATTATTATAATTTTAAGAAATTTAACTTACATGAACTGACCAAGGAGGAAAACAATGATGGTGAAGCAACAGAAGCTAAGAAATTTAAGGCTAATACTGCTGATGTTAAAGACCCAGTGCATCCTCAATAGTTAATTAATTTGATATTCTTATAAATGTAACGTAAGCTTGTTGTATAATGTGTCTTCTACATCGCTAGCAACCAATGCCCCCTATACCAAATGTGTCTATATCCTTTTCAATGTGAACTACTTTGATATTATACACATACTATGTAAAAGAGCATTTTATTACCTTCATTTGGCCTATATAATTAAATTTACAACTATTCATTCTCAGTTATGCAATGAAGTTTTAATCAATAACATGGTTTGTTAATGTAATGTGATGTAAAAGCAGTGTTATACAACATTCCTTATTTCATAACAGAATTGCGTAACGTGGTACCTTATCTATACCTAAGTAGACAGGCTGTTTATAATCCTTCAACTTGGTTCAAGTACACCAAAACTCCTTACCAAAGCTAGTAGGAATCGGACACATCGCTAGATGTCGCTGTTTTAGTATTATAATTTATAAACTTACTTTTTAATTACATGTACATAGTACTTATTGATTTTTACTTCATCACAATTTTTGCTCAATAGCGGTTTGTAAATGAGCGATATAAATTCTTGGTACTTGCACTCGATTTACATTTCATTGTCATCCTGTTGTGCTCTAACAATAACAGATGGCACTACAAGGCTCATTTTACGCGGTCTGCTTGCTTTGCTTACGAATACTTTACCTCGAGTATTTTTAGGGATTGTAGAAAATCTTAATCGAATTTCACAAAAGAGGTCCGTATTTTATGTAATTCAACAATACCTACTGACGGATAAAATGATAGGTAATTACTAGATAAGTATATCGTCGTATCCCAAACGGGAAGCATAAAGCTTGCAGTGCCGTGAAATTCTGGCAACAGAGAGGCAGTAGAGGCACGGCAGGTAACTAATTCTGAAAAATAGGAAACGGGGAAGGTGTTGAAACAAAGGGAGCTAATCAACAACAAACGAAACGTTTGGTTCTCGCTCGCCGTCGGCGGGCCAGGCCACCGCCTCTCGGTGTTTTTTTTATGTTCAGCATAGGTAAGTGGCGGAACCAGAGGGGGTGGGGGGGATAGGGTCTCAAGCCCCCACCGCGAAATCATCTAACGACGTTAAATTCCAACTTACTACTTATAAGTATTTTCACTTTCCTTTAAGCTTGCGTGTCATGGATTCCGATCGATCGCAGCCGTATGCGGCCGACATAAGCTTATCGATATTAAGCCTTTACGTGCTATTTATAATTTCTATAAAAATATTTCCATTACGTGGGCTAAATAGCAGCTGAAGGCAAAAAATATCGATAAAACTATGTCGGCTGCGAGCGATCGGAAGGGATGACACGCCGCCTTAATCCGTGTGGGTTTAAAGTACTACTTAGTCAATGTTTTTTTTCGGACGTTAATCATCAAAGAAATGAAACAGAGATGGTGCCTAGTAGTAATGTACAGCTATCTGCTTACGTCGAAAAAGAATCTAATTTAGATTTGAGTCATGCAGCGGTGGACATCAGCTAATGACTTCCCCTGACGGTCGTTAGGGGCGGCTCCTCGATTTATTTTTTCCCTTGAGTGACTTAATCAGCGAGTTTCCTTTTTCAACGGGCCTGTTTTTATCGTGCAGATGAAAAATTCGTCATTAGTTGACGAAGTGGAGTAGTGGCAATGGGATTTTGTCATCAGCTCGAAGCCGTTCAAGTTGAAATGATGACTTACCTACTATCAATCGCGGTTAATGGCAGCAGAGATGCCTATGCCAATGTCAGTTTAAGGCAGATGGGCGGTAGTCGTGTATAGTTTGACTATGATAAGATTCTGCTCACAGAGTCAAGATTTGAAGGTATAGCAAGGTATTTAAATTAAGAAAGAAACAAGGAAACGGGACCGGAAGCTGCAATCTGACTTACCTACTTAAGTGATTGATGATTGTTGATGATTCATTAGACTGAGCATTGTCATTCAACGTGGCAATGCTGCCAGCATTTTGGGTACCTACCATGCCATGTAGTATCTATAGGCCTTTTAGATTAGGAAGTAGTGCGTAAGATTTTTCATGTTTTTGTTTTTGTTATTTTATTTATTTGGTTTAAATTATACATAATCAAATGAAACATCTGTGGTCTTATTCGAGTTTGTAATAGCGTAGGTATCTCTAAAAAAACATTGTCTCCATATTTTAGCGAAGGTTTTATTAGAATGTTATCCCAATAGGATAATCAAAATTAAGATCAATTTCTCCGAATATCTTTTTAAATATAGTATCTTGCTAAACAGGAAGATAGTGAATTGTTATTTGGGAGGGATATATAGGATTTCCCAAATGAGAAGCCGTGGTGGCCTGGTGGTTCGACCTCCGCCTCGCATGGTCAGGGGTTCGAGTCCGATTCGCACCTACGTGCGAAATTCAATTTGAATTTACCACTGAGCTTTTCGGCGAAGGAAAAATTGTGAGGTAACCCGCACGCAATGCGAAGTAATTCAAGGATGTGCGTCAAGTCCTCAACCATCACTGGGCCCGCGTGGGGACTAGGTATAGCCCAAACCCTCTCGTGATGAGAGGAGGCCTGTGCCCAGCAGTGGGACTTAAATAGGCTGTGGTGGTGGTGGAAATCTACTAATGTTATGTAGGTGACTATAAAACGGGTAACTTTAGGCGTGTTGTGCATGAGCGCCCTACATTAGTTACGGCAACACCGAGGCTCGGAACTTGTTATGGGATTATAATGTATTATAAACACAGTACCTACTCAAATAGTTAGTGAGGTGTTGTGATGTTAACATCGCACCCTTCATAGAATGTAGAGATGTGTATACACCAGTCAATAAATACATAGGTACATTAATCATCATCATCGTCGCGTCGTCTTACCAAATTTTGTTGCGATTTGTCCAGTAGTTTTCGAGTTAAATCCGGACATTACATACATACATACATACAATTTTTCCAAAAATCCTTATTTTGTGTTCAATATCGTTTATATAGTCCCCTCGACTTGATAGTTACTTTTAATTTTCAAGTTTCAGACGCGACTCCTTCTACATACTTTATTATTAGTATAGATTAATATACATGGTGGGTCAGAAAATATGACAAATAAATAACCCACAGTATCGGCTATCGATTCTAAGTATATTGTATAGGTCTTTTACGGTGGGTTCATTACCTTTGGCCTGGGGTGTAACTGCTGTCTATCTGTCTGTTACCTCTTCACGCTTAAACCGCATGATGATAGTTGGAGTACCGCCCGGGGAAGGACAAAGGATTAATTGGGAACGGGAAAGGACTATTTATACTGAAAAAAAAAAACACATACTTAGATCCCGCGGGAACGCTATAAATGAGTTCCACGCGGGCGAATTTGCGGGCAGAAGCTATAGTATCTTATAAACCTAACAATGGTCACGCTTTAGTCTGCTCTAAGAACTTCTTTACGATGAAATATATCTTTATACTGAAGACGTAAGTAAATCTATCTACTGAATTAGTTCAGAACACATTGTTTTGATAATAATTATGTAGTAATAAAGTCCAGATCATTTTGCTAATAATTCCCAATAAGGTTACTATTAAACTGAATAGGAGAACTTTTTCTATAACCCACTCTATTTATTTTTATTGGTTTTTGATTCAATTATCGGCTTTGATTTGTAGAGAGTGAAATATTTTTGACGTGATAACAAGGGCGGATCCAGCTTTCGACTCCGTACTCATACAACCCCCACCCTTTTTCACGACAGGGGTTAAAAATACATAATAGTAGTAGACCTAGTCCTGTGGAGGGGGTCCTCCGTACTCATACAATCCCTCCCCCATGACCCCCCATGGATCCGCCATTGCGTGATAACGTCTTAATAAATTGATGAACGCTGGCTGCGCCCACCAATAAACATGACACAATAGTAGCGTTGTTGCGTTGTAGCGTTACGCGACGTTATCATTGTATAACATTATCGTCCGTAAATCGACTTTTCTCAAACATGCAATGAAATATTGATGTTACGTTCTTCTTATTAGCCTGGGAAGTATGACGTTTCAGGCGCGGCTAGACAATTGGTCTATAATGAAATTTCATACAAACGTTGCAGGCCTAGGCCGGCAACTCTTTTTTTTAAATTTCCATTTGATATATTTGTGACACAGCATCTTGGCATTCGGCCATTTAAAAAAGCTACAAGCAATATTTACTCTATGGTTTGCTATGACCTTCTGCCAATACAGCTATTAAAAAAAACATGAACTATATTTGCTACATAGGTATCGCTGTTTTATTTATGCAAAAAAGGCAAAATATATTATACTTAAAATATTACTTTATTTATTTATTTAATTGCATGTTTGAGAAAAGCACTATACATTCATCGGTGGGGAACGGAAGTTATCGGCCTCGTAACTATCCTATATATATAATACTCGACCTGCAACATCCTCCTTCCCGGCCTCTCCAGTAATGTACTATTACAGACAACCAATTTTTTTGTATTTTAAGAAGGTAATGAAGAAATCCGAGTTTGGCGTTGCCTGTTATTAGACGATGGCACTCTGAACGCGTAATTTGAGGGGGGAAAAATAGAGGGAGATATAGGTGGAAAAACACCTAATTTTCGTCTGTTTCATGCTTCAAAGGATCTCGCGGTTGCATTAAATTACACTTAACCTCAGGGAAATGAGGAAAACATGTAAAACGCAGCGCGTAGCCGAAATGTCGCATCGAAGCACGAAGAGTAGGTGTACTATGAGCTTTGCCTGTGATCAACTTAAGTTGGAAAAAATGTAAGTTTTTTTCTTTATACTGGCTAATAATAAATAACCACTATATGTATATATTAAAATTTCGAAATAGAGCCATACTTTATTAGTTAATGGCGATAAATGTAATTTATAAACCTAAACTGTATTTATGGTCCGTAATTAATAATCAACAATGCCTGGTTAAACCAGGAATAAGTAATTGGCATGATATCTAAATATATAAAACTCAAAGGTGACTGACTGACTGACATAGTGATCTATCAACGCACAGCCCAAACCACTGGACGGATCGGGCTGAAATTTGGCATGCAGGTAGATGTTATGACGTAGGCATCCGCTAAGAAAGGATTTTGCAAAACTCCCACGGGAACGGGAAAATTCGGGATTTTACTTTTTAATATTTCTGCGCATACGAAGTTGGAAGCCGTGGTGGCCTAGTGGTTCGATCTACCGCCTCTCATGCCGAGGGTCGGGGGTTCGATTCCGGCTCGCACCTCTAAGTTTACTTATGTGCGAAATTCAATTTGAATTAACCACTGTGCTTTTCGGTGAAGGAAAACATCGTGAGGAAACCTGCACGCAACTGCGAAGTAATTCAAAGATGTGTGTGAAGTCCCCAATCCGCACTGGGCCCGCGTGGGGACTAGCCCAAACCCTCTCGCGATGAGAGGAGGCCTGTGCCCAGCAGTGGGACGCAAATAGGCTGTAGTAGTAGTAGTAGTAGTATACGAAGTTGCGGGGAAAAGCTAGTGAAATATATTTATTATTTATATAAGTTCTGTCATGCGTTGGTCTGCACGTCAACTGAAGTTGATTTAGGTATTGAGTGAGACCACCTAGAAATATGGGAACGTTTTAATATGTAGGGTCTATAAATGCTTCCGTAGGTAGGTACAGATGAGTAGGTATATATCGCCTTTGAGTGACCATAAGCTTGCCTAATCGGATCTATCCCATTCCTTCAATGAAACCTATCGAGGAATTCAGTTTTCTCGATCCACAGCCCTTGTTATTCTGCCTCGTGTGTGGACTGCACTTAAGCCAGCACCGGCGGGATCTCCATCGAAATACAAAATCTGAAGTTGAATTCGTGCTGTCTCCCTCGACCGAGTCCGTTTCAAGCAAGTCAAGAAAGGGACGCGGCGATTCGGAGTTCCATTTTCGAATGCCAGAGTAGGTACCCTGTAGCATCGGAATAACAAGCGCCAAACGGACACCGGCAAATCCAACCCGAGTCCCGGATTTGTAACAAAGTGTGGCTTATTCCGCTCACTCCTACATAATGTGGCCGAAACACCGAGCGCAGATGCCGGCTGCAGATTTTCAATGCGGTTTCAATTTCTTAACATCGTCTCGTTAGATTTATGTGCGCCTAGTAAACAGTCGCCTGTTTATTCGGGTTTTTGTTGGCGAGCTGTTTGCTGACGCGCCAGGTTTATTTTGCATTGTAATCGATACTGGAGTATCGATACCTACCTCGATATAGGTGATTGAGATCTTTTCTTGTGATACCGATATCTTATTTATAGTTTAAACGCGCTAATCTTTTATATTTATTTATTTGGACAAACGATCTCGGAAACGGCTGTAACTATTTGGATGAAGTATGCAATTATAGAGGTTTACGGGTGCATGCGAATAATCGATCAAGCTAGGTCTCATATCTGGGAAAATAATTTTTAGCTACCTACTTTTACCCGAGCAAAGCTCGGTCACCTAGGTGATCGCGCTACTCTTGTATTTTTTATTCCAACTACCCGTCTCAGAAACTGTTCTAGATCTTTGGTATGTTTTTTTTTAAATATAATTATAAGGTCTCATTATCTGGTACAATTATTTTTAGCTAGTTTCACCTAATCACACGAGAAAAGTTTGGTCGTCCGGGAACTTACTATTTACGCTATTTAGGGACGTGGCGATTCGCAGTTCCATTTTCGAATGCCAGAGTAGGTCTGCCGTAGTTTTTTAAAAGGCAGTCGTCTGACAATACTTACTTTTGAGAAAATCGCAAAAGCAGTCTTCAATTTGATAATTTTACTTTAATCGGGCTGTGTAAAAGAAATTGACATAATGGTGATTTTCCATCGTAAAAGGATAACTGTTCTATCATTTTTTATTGTTATTTATTTATGTTTTACCTATTTCATTAAATAAAAAAAGTAATGATTGTGATACGAATTATACATATTTTATTTCAACCTATAATAATTCACTAAAAGGCAGCTAAAGTCCACAAGCTGCCTTTTAATGAATTATTACTGCTCATAATTATTTAAAAGGCAGTTTATTTTACCTGGTATTTTACCTGGTACCCTGTAGCATCGGAATAACAAGCGCCAATATATCACTAATTGTAATACTTTATTGTATGATATTAAAAAAAAAGTGTAACTCACTGTCTCCGAAACTGCGGAACTTTGAAAAGTATAGTTGATCCAAAAAATAGAATTGTGTCAACCCATTTTGTACAGAGGTAAACTGAAAAAAAAATCTAAGTATTTGATGATGTGAACACGGTGTATAATAAAACGATTCTCCTTTAGACCTACCTATAGGCCGTGTTTTATGGTACATTGAGAAAAACGTTACTTAAAATGAAAGTAAAAAAAAATGAACTCGGCGTTTTCTGCATAGAATAGAAAAACATGCAGGAAACAGCGCACGCTAATAGGCACTATGCATCAAAGTTTGCATGCAATTTTTCAATACCTTTGACAGTTGCGCTGGCCACGCGTTGCCAATTACGAGTATAAAGCGCACGTTTGTCGCCATCGCAACGTGTCGGTAGGGGTCGATCGTCGCAACATTATGTACTAAGCGAGTATACAGCACTACAATTAGAAAAGAAAACTAGGGTACTTATTAACCATATAAAAACCAAGGTGAACCTAGAAGGACAACATACAAATCAGCGTAGGTAACCCCTAAATCCTATACTATATCCTATACTAACGAGCAATATTTGTATATTATTATATCTTTCTAGGATTCACAATCAACCGGAGAAAAATGGCCACGTCAAAACGAGTGCCCGAACAGCTCGGGCACCCGTTTGGCCTTCGTTATAAAGAGGCGTTACTAGCATATTAAAATGTATTTTTTAATGTCAGTTTGCTCAAGGTTTGCTCCATAGATTTTGACATATTCTGTTAGGCACTGTTCGTCCATACTCATACTCATACTCATTTATTGATAATAATAGGTATTACATGTCAAATTGGTACATTATCACTTACAAGCATAATTATTAATTATTAAACATACTGTTTATAATTTTCAAGTAGGTACATTACAATTTTTAAATAATTTTTTAAATATATTTTTTTACTAGCTGTTGCCCGCGACTTCGTACGCGCGTAAACATTAAAATGTAAAAATCCCATATTTTCCTGTCTCCAGGGGATTTTTGGGAATTCCTCTCAAAGTGCTCCCTTACATTCCTCAAGGAACCTACATGCCAAATTTCAGTTATCTACAGGTGGTTTGGCCTGTGCGTTGATACATCAGTCAATCATTTGCCATTTAGGCTGGGCGCATACCTACCTACCTACGTTAGGTTTCCGATTGCAGTTTTCATATTAGGAATTCAGATTTGGAAACCGAAAGGCGCACTTTTTATACAAAAGGTTCAACATGGCGCACACGTTCTGACTTTTTCCGTATCTACGGAAAAATAACCTAATGACGTCACTCATTCGATTCGGAAGGCTGGGCGCAAACGTTAGGTTTCCGAATGCGGTTTTCAGATTAGGAATTCAGATTCGGAAACCGAAAGGCACTCTTTTCATACAAAATGTTCAACATGGCGCACAAGTTCTGACTTTTTCTGTAAAAAAAACTTCTGAAAAAAAACCTAATGACGTCACCCATTCGGTTCGGAAAGTCTGCCGCGCGTTCGGTTCGGAGGGACGGAAAAAAATCTAATGACGTCACTCCGAACGCACCGTTCCCATAGATTTTGTTTGAACCACCGCGCATGTTCGGAAATTTTCAGATCAGGAGAGTTCGAATCGTGTCAACGATGTTCAGTGTAGATGTGTATTTTTCTGTTAACGGTTTGTTCTACACGTTTGCATCAATTGGCTATGGGTGAAAAATGACAATGTGTTCGACTATTTTTTTTTATGGATAGGAATAACCTTCCGTATCAGGAGAAAAAATCTCAGAATTTTCCGTGCCGTAGATTTCGCGTAAAAAAAGAAATTGATTTTGTGTTATGACGATTGAAATAAAGGTGTTTCCTCGGTTCAAGTATGCAGCACTACTTCTTAAAAAAAAGTGTTGACACTATTGACGGTAACAGTTCTTGCTTCATTCGTAATAGTTAACTTGTTTAAAGCATACGTCGTCATTGGGGCCAAGCATAATCGAAAGTCCAGTAAGCAAAAGCAGTCATCAATAAGCTATTTTTCCAATAAAATTGTTAAAACACCTAAAGTTATTAAATGTTCGTACGAACGAAGCGAGAACTGTCAACGTCAAATGTCAACACTATTTTTTTTTCAGAAACATGTGCTGTGCTTACTTGGACCAAGGAAAACCCGAATCTTTTAATCGTTATAACGCAAAACCAATTATATTTTTTACGCAAAATCGACGCCACGGAAAATTCTCAGATTTTTTTCTCTTATTACGGAAGGTTATTCCTATCCATAAAAAAAGAATCAAGCACTTTGTCATTTTTCACCCATAGCAAATTCGTCGTCGTCGTCCAAAACGCGTTTCTACGAAAGCGGACCTCTACGCACTGGCGGCAAGAAACCTAAGGCTGTTTTTACACCTCCGCCGCGGATTCGAAACAACGGTACCGCTGAACATTTGCCATCGTTTGTCCTTATACACATCTTTCACGCCGTTCACATCTCCGCTGCGGAACTGAAATAGCGGTTTGAACGCGGAGATGTGAGCGGCGTCAAGGATGTGTATAATGGACAAACGATCGCAAATGTTCAGCGGTACCGCTGTTTCGAATCCGCGGCAGAGGAGCGAAAGTTTATTCTTATTTAGAACCATTAAAAAAGCAAAAGCCATCAATTCGTCGTCGTCGTCCAAAGCTGGGCGCATACGTTAGGTTTCCGAATGCGGTTTTTAGATTAGAAATTCAGATTTGGAAACCGAACGGCACTCTTTTCATACAAACTGTTCAACATGACGAACATGTTCTGACTTTTTCCGTACGAAAAAAAAAAACTTAATGACGTCACCCATTCGGTTCGAAAAGTCTGCCACGCGTGACGGGTTTCCACGGCTGCGTTCCAAATCACGCTCAGAGCGCTCACAGCACCTTGTATCCTTCTTTCTCTTTTAAGTCTGCTCCATGAGAAAAAAGGATGCAAGGAGCTGTGAGCGCTCTGAGCGCGATTCGGTACGCAGCCCATGAAAGCGGACTTCTACGTTCTGACGGGAACAAACCTAATGAAATAAACCGAACACCTGCGCTAGGCGTTCGGAATTCCGAGTTACAATCCCTAATGTGAAAACCGCATTCGGAAACCTGACGTATGCGCCCAGTCTAACGCGCCCTTCCCATAAATTTCGTTTGAACCACCGCACACGTTGGACGGAAATTTTCAGATCAGAAGGGTTCGAATCACGCCAACGCTTTTTAGTGTAGACGTGTATTTTTTACTAACGGTCTGTTCTACACGTTTGCAAAATGTGTGGACCCGAAAATTTTATAATGTATGCCAATATATTTTATTTATTCTTATTTAGAACCACTAATTCGTCATCGTCGTCCGAAACGCGTTACCACGAAAGCGGACCTCTACGTACTGGCGGAAAAAAAAACTAATGTAAAAAACCGAACCTCTACGCTAGGCGTTCGAAATTCATGGTCAAAATTCCTAATCTGAAAACCGCATTCAGAAACCTAACATATGCGCCCAGCCTTATATCATACATAAACTACAACATACTACATAGTATAAAACAAAGTCGCTTCCTGCTGTCTGTCCCTAGGTATGCTTAGATCTTTAAAAATATGCAACGGATTTTGATGCGGTTTTTTAATAGATAAGAGTGATTCAAGAGAAAGGTTTTAGTATATAATTTGTTATAGTTTAACGTTCAATTCCCACGGGAACGCTACACCCGAATTCCACGCGGACGAAGTCACGGGCAGAAACTGCTAGGTTCATAATAAAACAACAACTTTGACTTAATATTAAGACGCGTTTCAGAAACCTGCTTAGAGGTTTATATGAAACGCATTCATTCAATATGGCGAGGTTTGCCAAATTCCCGGTCAGGCTTTAGACGTCCCAAGTAGCAATCAAGTGTCTTAAAAAGGAATTATAGATATCTTTAAGAAAATTTTACTAATTCTATCAGTTGTCTTGACTAAAACTATTATGTCCCTCAAGATATCTTGAAGATATCTCCAAGACTGAGTTAAGACAAAGTGGGCACAGTATTTAAGTCAATTTTAAGAAAGAGTTAATACTACTCTTTAGACAGACTTTAACCCTACTTAAGACTGAGGGCTTAACAGATCTCTTAACTTCGATTTCAAGATATCTTTAAGGTTGACTTAATACCAAAAAATAAGCTTAAAGATATCTTTAATACTGACTTAATACTATTAACACCGAGTTGTACTAATTCGATCATCTCTTAACAAAGAAAATTTTAAAACTTTTTTTACTTATGGAATTGTTAGTTTAGAAAACATGGCGATTTCTTTTACTTAAAAGAGAATTCATTGTAGGTTTATCGAAATGGCGATTAACTAACTATTTTTTACGTTTATAAAATACCGTTTTATGTCCCTATTGGTACTTGAAAACTATAACGCATGATTGTTTATCGTGTAAAATTGATCGAAAGTGCTATAAAACAGACGGGCTTACAAAATACTGGAAAATAAGCACTAAATATTTGGAATATTTTGTTGCTAAATGAAAATTTTACTTACATACAGCGCAGAATACTACTTTTCCGTATACGTTGGAGATATAACACAAACACTAACACAACACTAACATGTTAAAACAAAAATTTAACTTCAATGTACTTTATTTTTTATGATTTAGCGTTGGAATTTTTCAATATTTTTTCTAACTTAAAGTGCAAAATGGCGTTAAGTCTTACTATTCTTAACGAAGTATGACTTTAGACAATACTGATTTTGTAAGGTTACTTTAGATAAAGTATAGACTAATTGCATTTGGAGTAGTACCGGTTTAGAGAAATGATACTTAACTTATACTAAAAACCGAATTAGTGTAGGTCTAGTTAATTCTTAATGGACTTTAAATAATCTTTACTTTGATTTAGTTTATACAATTTACCGTCAAATTTACGGTATTGTTTATGCAAGAAGAACCATCCCACCAAAAACATTTTTATGTAATGTCATGCCAAAGCGAGTACCTACTAATACGAGTATACTACATTGCTTGCGCTGCGAAGAAGTTATATAAGATCTCATGGGGAGCCAAGCTGTGTCGTTCAAAAAGTCAAAATGTAGGGCCAGGCCGTTTAGTGACAGTGACGCAAACACTCATAGCGGTTTATCAACAGAAAGCTAACCAGGCGTGAATTTTGTGCTTTAAAATTGAGTAACGAAACGACCAAGCCCCACGTTTTGACTTTTTGAACGACACGCTTGTTCTCAATGATATCTTTAAAATGTTGTACAGTGCAAGCAATATTTAGGCAGTAAGTATCTAAGAGGCGACACCTACGCTAGGCCTACGTAGCATTTTAGATAGGTAAAATGTTTTTCATGGGATGTCTGGGGGCACGCCAGTGCTCCCGCCAAGACGAGTCAACAGAAGCGCTGGGCACACCTACCTTTTCTCAAAGCCTTTAATCGTATTTTCATAGGTACCTTTAAAGATTCGTCATGGATAGTGCTAGAAAGTCGAAATGTTGAGTAGTTATATTATGACTATAGAGTACCTTTATTATACATAGTTTCAAACGCGTGGCTATAATCGTTTAGTGTTTTTTTTTTTATATATTTTGCCAATTAGCTGATGAGATAAGATGTTTTAAAGAAAAAAAAGGAAAATTTTGTTTCTTTGTCCTTTCTTTATGACAAAATGGCTGGAACGATTATGATGAAATTCGGTATGGAGATAGTTTTATATAGTTTGAGAACCGGGAAATAACACTTTTTTTTTATCCCGATATTTCCACGGGAACGGGTTTTTCACGGTTCAAATCAGTTTTTCAATACTTTCAATATAACTAACCGTCTATTATGTGTAGGTAATCATCGGAAACGCAAATTCTACGTCTACGCGGGACAAAGTCGCACGCATCGGCTAGTTTTAGATATTAATAAAATCTAAAGTTTTACTAGTTATACATCTATATTAATATTATGAATGCGAAAGTAACTCTGTCTGTCTTTCTGTATGTCTGTTACCTTTTCACGCTTCAACCGCTGGACCGATTAGGATGAAATTTGGTATGGAGATAGTTGGAGTCCCGGGAAAGGACATACGAGTAGGCTACTTTTTTTCCCGGAAAAACGCATATCTAGTTCCCGCGGAAACCCGATAACCAAATTCTACGCGGGCAGAAGCTAGTAATATTATAAAAGCAAAAGTAACTCGTGTGTGTCTGTCTGTCTGTCTGTTAACTCTTCACGCTTCAACCGCTGGACCGATTTGGATGAAATTTGACATGAAGATAGTTGGAGTCCCGGGAAAGGACATAGGCTACTTTTTATCCTATTATTATTTTTATTTATGGATTCAATCACTTATTCAGCTAATTGGCCAAATACAAAAAAAATATCCATATTTCCATACTAAAAAAATATATATTCTAGCAATTGCCAGACCGAATCTACGAAAATACGACAAAACGTTTCAAGACAAGGTAGATATAATGCCCTACGCTTCCGTTGACTCGTCTTGGCAGGGGCACTGCCGTGCCCCCAGATCGTAAATTGCCGTGCAATCAGAATCACTGCTGTCCGCTACTTCCATTTCCAAATTTGACGCTTTAAGTATCCTCTACTGTCTCGTGATCTATTTTTAATAGCTACTGGGTAATAGACACTGAAATCTCACTCCAAGATGTCGCACTGTTAACATTTATTTGAAGCACTGATCACTTGCACCGCACACAATTTGAGGTTAATCTAAATATATAAAACTCAAAGGTGACTGACTGACTGACTGACTGACATAGTGATCTAACAACGCACAGCCCAAACCACTGGTCGGATCGGGCTGAAATTTAGCATGCAGGTAGATGTTATGACGTAGGCATACGCTAAGAAAAGAGTTTGCGAAATTTCCACGGGAACTGGAAAAAAACGGGATTTTTCATTTTAATATTTCTGCGCATACGAAGTTGCGGGGAAAAGCTAGTTTTCTATATTTCGCAACACGCCGAATGATGAAAACCAAATTTTTTGAAGTAGTTTTTTTTTTATTTCATCCATCTTTCACTTGGTTTATTTTGTCGAAAAGCGTCCCGTTAAGCTTATTTTTACTTAAAGCTTATTAAATTTAGGGATAAAAGAATAATATATTCTTCACAAAAGCAATTTCTAGAACTTATAGTGTTACGATCATCTAAGTTTGTCTACAGATTCAATTTTTACTTAGCAATTCTAAACTGATACTTTGATTATACCATTGAGTCTTTAGTGAGTCTTGAAATAATCTGAGTAGAGTAAAAGAATCATTTTTAGACTTAAGTGTGGACGCACTTAATACTAAATGGTTTTTAAAATACTTAACTAGGTTTTAGGTATTCTTAACTTGCTAAAGTAGCGGTAGCTTAAAACTATTTAGTTTTAAAGACTAAAATGACTTAACGGAGTCTTTTTTTTATTAGCTAATTCTGTTTTAAGACAAAGTTAAGATATGTAAGATTTAATCACTATTCTTGTTTGCTACTTGGGGTACTCCTTTCTTTTTGATTTATTCTTGATTCTGAACAATGCCTGGTTGAAATTGTGAAGTTCACGATACGATATAGCTTATCGGATAGGCTATCGGTGATTGATTGAAGTCGGTTTTTTCAGCTGCATTGTCCAAACATGGATACAACGGGACGAAAATGTCAATGTAGTCTTTGAAACTGATGCCAAAATCATACACGTGCTAACATATTTTGAGGAACACCCTCGTTTTTTCATGGATCCCATCATCAACAAAACTCAACCAAATTCAAAAGAGCACCTTGGAAGTACCACCTTTCGAATAAAAAAAGAATCATCGAAATCGGTTAATTATTAACGAAACGGTCATACATAAGAATAACAGTCAAATACAGGTCAGACTCGCATATGTAGGCTTCAGAGTAGGGGCGATATTTTAGAACTATTTATAGGTAAACAGACTATCTATAGGTACCTACGCACTACACTTTTTCAATAATTATGTAGTTCCAGTCATTAGTTACTATATACTTTCATGTAAGCAATGCATATAAGTATAACACGATGATTGTTAACACGTCTCTTATGGAGTGTGGAATGTGTCTTGGTAAGGAGTGCAATCTTATATGGCGAAACAGTTGAAAACGTGTCCAGCGGATTTGATAAGCAACAAAACAAAACACACTCTCCTCACAACCGTTTTCGCTGCGTTTTTGCCTCAGCAGCGCCATCTGAAGGCGCTACTGCAGACTATCCGCCTAGGTGGCTTGACTGGAGTGGCGACCGCAGCGCCCCCAACCTACCCGATTTGGTGTCCACCTTTGGAACTATAAAGACTGCGCTCCTTTACTTAAACCCTCCATAACGTCTCTCACGGTGAAATATTAATAATCCTTGTTCTTTTTAGGGTTCCGAAGTCCACAAGGAACCCTTATAGTTTCGCCATGTCCGTCCGTCCGTCCGTCCGTCCGTCCGTCCGTCCGTCCGTCCGTCCGTCCGTCCGTCTGTCCGCACTATTGCTCGGAGATGCTTAGGTCTAGAAAGCTGTAATTTGGCATGAATATGCATATTAGTTACGCTGACAAAGTGGTACAATAACATTTTGAAATATATTTTTTTATAGGGTACCTCCCCTACTCGTAAAGTGGGGATGTAATTTTTTTTTCTTGCGTACCCCATGGTGCGGCATATCGTTGAATAGGTATTAAAAAAATATTGTGGGTTTGTTAAAACCATTTTTTGATTAAGTGATGCGTTTGTGAAATATTAAGCTTTAAATTGCTATTTTTTGTTAGAGTCACGTATCCCCCCCCCCTGCCAGCGAAATGGTGGTATTTGGATGGCTGAAAAATATCACGGTTGTGGCATATATAACGTAGTTGAAAGGAAAACTATCAGAGCTAAGTAGGCTGTACAAACTTACGAGTAATAGTCGACCAACTTATAATGATGATTTTTCTCGAGCGGCAGGGGCGTCGGGCGGGCACGTCATAATACAGGCTAGCTAGATGCTAATAAGTCTTAGAAAGGTACTGTGGGCATCGTCAACTTCGGAACCCTATAATTTGCGCGTGGCCCGACACGCACTTGGCCGGTTTTTATTGTGCTGGCCACGGCTGGTACTGGCCAGTATGCCCGACACGGGACAAATAAGTTTCTATAAAAGAAAGCATAAAACCTCTTTCCTGACTGTTGAGCTGAGGAAATTAAATTGTACTGCTACAACAACATTCGAAATTTGAATACGATTTGCATTCTATTTTTCAAAATAAGTACAAATACATGCCTTATTTCATTGCTAGAGATATCGAGCGTGTTGGCTTAGTGGCAAATGTTGTGGAAACTTGATCCAGAGTCCGCGGATCGATCCCGGTTATTCCTATCAGACTTTTTTATTTTTTGTAGTTTTTTTATAAAAGTTTTTTTTTATATATTTTCCTTTGATTTGATTGTTTTTAGAAAATTATATTTTAGAAAAACTATTAATATTGTTTTTATAATACTTTGAGGTTTGAGACGTTCCGGTCATACAAGTATCTATCTACATTATAACGCCCGCCATCTGTGGTGAGAAATCAATTTTGGTAAAACTTTCATACCTTATTACTTAAATTGTGTAACGAATATAAAAAAAAGCTGTAAACTGTTTTGAGAATACTTAATACAGTATCCAATTCTTAAAGTAATACAACAAAATAATGAATAGTGTCGCTAGTAAGAGCATTTTGGTACGCAATATTTTTAACCTTTTTTATTAAAGTATTGATTAAAATATGCTTTAATGAAAAATTCCTCGGACAGGTATTTATTTATTTCTTTTGTAGAGTACTTTTGCCGAGTTTCATGATTGTAAGTCAATGCGTTATGTTTTTTTCATACAAACTTCTCCCCACCTTTTTACCCTCTTCCGGTCAAAAGGTTAAGATTTTTTTAATCCTATGTTCTATTCTGGACTTGTCTTAACACGACTGTAAAAACCATATTTCAATTGGATCTGTAGTTTTCATGTGATGCCGGTTCAAACAAACAAACAAACAAACAAACAAACAAACAGACAAAAATTTTTAAAAGTACCAAATCGCTTTCAGTTACTTATTTTAAACCTCCCTAGTTAGTTTTTTTGTAAATATATTCAATGTACAGATTTTTTGGTCTCTACAACTTTATTATATGTATCTATACAAAAATAATCTTTGATGTCATAAAAAGAATATGCAATAAGAAATTGTTTAAGACGGTTTTCAAACGTTGTACAATTTTCTATATTTTTTAATTAAATGGGGAGTTCATTATAGACCCTCGGACCGAGAATGTGCATCGTTTTGGTGGATTAAGTAAGGCGACTGCTAGGATGTGACAGTTGATTTTGAGATCCAAGCCGGGTAATTGTAATTTTTTTCGTTGTGAAAATGTTAATGTTTGACCTGACATATTTGATAATATCGAATATGTATTGGGAGGGTAGGGTGAGTATTTTTTGTTCTCTGAAGAGATGTTGGGCCGGAGTTCCGGGAGGCGCGTGCGAGATGATGCGTACGGCGCGTTTTTGGAGAACAAATACGCGCTTCCACTCGGCTGCTGTACCCCAAAGCTCAAGTCCGTAACTCATTACGGAGTGGAAAATTGAAAAATAGCTAGATCTAAGCTGTTTTGGGGGTAGGATCCGAGCTAGTCTGCTGAGGGCGAAACAAGCACCGGACAACTTATCACAGAGCTTATCGATGTGAACGTCCCATTTTAGCGCAGAGTCAATTGTAACGCCTAAGAATTTCATACTGTTAATTTGTGATAACACGTACTTTACCATTTATATTTATACAAAGTGGCCTGGGCGGTCTTCCCCCTAGATGTATATGTATCACATGTGTTTTATCCAAGTTTAATACTAAACCATTCGCGATAAACCACCTTTGAAGTTTACAGATATACAGTTTTCTAAATTATCGATACATGGAGCAGTAATTACGTTACATGCGTCGTCAGCAAATATGTACATGTCGCCATCAACGGCCATTGGCAAATTGTTAACTTGGACAAGGAAGCACAAATTTGCCAGCGAGGATCCTTGAGGGACTCCTATGTCAACAGAGCCACTGCTGGATTTCACTGAACCGTTGTTCACAACGACCGTTTGTTGGCGTTGATCTAGGAACTCGAGCAGTAATTTGTGAGCTGGGCCTCGAATACCTATGTGGTGGATTTTTTTAGCTAACACCGTGTGATCACACAAATCAAATTGTTATTGTTATTACTTTTTATATCGTCAATTAGAAACATTGACGATATAAAAAGTAATATAAAATTCTCGCGTCACAGTGTTTGTAACCAAACTCCTCCGAAACGGCTCGACCGATTCTTATGAAATTTGGGGTGTATATGTTCAGTGGGTCTGAGAATAGGACGTAAGCTATTTTTCATACCCGAAAAAAAAGTTCTAAGGCGGTACGAAGTCCGCGGGGTTGTGTTCTCGAAAACGGCTCTAACGATTTCGATGAAATTTGGAATAAAGCTAATAACGGGGGTGAGAAATCGATCTATCTAGGTCTCATATCTGGGAAAAATTGTTTTCAGCTGTTTTCACCCGAGCAAAGTGCGTTCGCCCTGGTACTAGGTGTTAAATGTGATGCAAGATGTCGCTGCATAGTAAATGTAGCCGTAAGTAAATTTGGAGCGCCGCTTGGATTTTTGGGATGGAGCATAAAAGTTGGAATGTCATTATTGTTTTCCATAATTGTTAGTAGGTACATTGATTATGGCTATGCCGTGGGATAATGAAGCCGTGGTGGCCTAGTGGTTCGACCTCCGCCTCGCATGCAAAGGGTCGGAGGTTCAAATTCGGCTCGCATCTCAGAGTTTACTTAGGTATGTGCGAAATTCAATTTGAATTTGGGTAGGTACCACTGAGCTTTTCGGTGAAGGAAAACATCGTGAGGAAGCCTGCATGCATCTGCAAAGTAATTCAAGGATGTGTGTGAAGTTCCCAATCGTGATGAGAAGAGGCCTATGGCCAGAGGTGGGATGTAAATGGGCTGAAGTGGTAGTGGCCCTTCTGTACTATATTACTTATTCTGTGGTACTATCTCAAAGCAATCGCAAAGCTCCTTACTTAGTTTCTTTTTTCGATAAAATATGGCGGTTTCATATTTTGAATTTGTTAATCGGGCTATATTAATTATATATTAATAAACTACCTAAAACTCGTCAATATATAAACGATACGGACTAGTTTAGGTACGTGTAGTAATATGAATTGTAACAATACTTGAAATCACAAGTTTTGAAGTAGGTACTAGTACCTACTTCAAAACTTGTGATTTCAAGTCTTGTGGTCTAGACCCGAAATTCAACTCCGCAAAGCAAACCGCAGAGGTCGTTTTCCTTTTTACAGTGGCCTCAGTCTCTTTGTGTTTGTATTTTGATCGTCGGCTTTAAAAGCTTTTGAAACATTCGTTTCGTGGTGAAATAGGCGCCCGTACATCGTACCCAAAGTGTGTTCGATATTACGAGTTGAAATTGAGTTGAAGTATGGACCTGTAACAAAGAAGTTGTATAAATGACTAAGAATTAAACCTAGTATTTTTTATGCTTGCATTCATTTTATTCAAAAATCTATAGGTACAATACAAATAAATAGATATAAGTACGGTAGGTACTTTAAAGCCCGTAATGTAATATTTACTTATAAAATATCTGAAATTGCATTATTTTAACTCGAATAGCTATGAGTTTGTGGCCTTCGGGGTGGAGACTATGGGGTCATGGGGCAAAGGGGCGCTGGGGCTCCACAGGGAGCTAGGGAAGCGCTTGAGGGAGGCAACGGGAGACCCTCGCGCCGGCAGCTTTCTCGCGCAAAGACTGGCTATTGCCATACAGCGAGGGAATGCTGCCTGCGTGATGGGAACCCTTCCGAAAGGCCCTAATTTAGGTTTTTAGGTTATTTTTTAGTTTGAATTTTTCTTATTTCTGTAAATTTAAATGCTATTTGTAGTTTATTTTTAATATGCTAACTTGTTCTTTTCTGAATAAACAAACGTCCAGTACGAGTAGATACCTGGGTGGTTATTAAAAGTTCTTTATGAATTCTCGCAAATCAGTTAGGTTTCACAAGGCACACTGATACAAATTTAGGTAAGTACTTCAGATATTTGATAGTGCATAAGTTTAATAATATGTATAATATTAACACTAAAATTATTTTGAGTTTTGTTCAAGAGAAGATATTTAGGTACTCTTTGATATATATAATAAGGGATTTTTTGACAACTGTACTAAAAGTTGAAAATAAACAGAACCTGAAAGCCGTCCATCTATTCAATTCAATTCAATTCTTTATTTCATTATCATATTCATTGACATCAGATGTTAATTAAGTATGTAAATTAGTAGGTACATGATACCCTGCTAGGGCACGAAATATGTCCTTAAAAACTAAGAAAATCCATATCCATATCCATAATCCATAATAATATTATAAATGCGAAAGTAACTCTGTCTGTCTGTCTGTTACCTCTTCACGCTTCAACCGCTGGACCGATTGAGATGAAATTTGGCATGGAGATAGTTGGGGTCCCAGGAAAGGACACATAGGCTACTTTTTATCTCGGAAAACGCATAGTTCTTATATATTATATATCTATTTAATTCTACGTTAACATTAAGACTTCGATTTTATCATAATATTATAATAATTAGATTACATTTTATCAGATTACTCAAAATAATAATAATAATAATTCGTTAAGTAGTTTTAGAATAGTGTTTTATCCTTTAACGCATTCACTGCCACTTCTGTTTTACAAACTTTCGCCACATCTGTCATTAAGGGAACATTGCAACGCACATGTGCGTTCAAGGCACTGCGGGAACATCAGCAAAACGCATATATGCGTCGGTGGCAGTGAATGCATTAAGAATTCATCTATAGAATAATAATAATTTTGTATTAATATGGTTTTGAGTTTGCTTGTGAACATTTTATCATTTGATTGTTGTTTTAAATATTCTGGTATTGTATTGTAAATTGAGATACATCTACAGTAAGGACTATCTGTACTTATGCGTAAGTCTGTGCTATGGATATACCTAGTGTATGCTCTTATCTATCTTCAAACTATTCGTTGTGATGTGAACATTGACCTATAATAAGTAATAACCAATGTAATAACATATGGACGAACAGTGCCTAAGAGAATATGTCAAAATATATTTGAATTATATTGAGCAAACTGACATTAGGAAATACGTTCCAATATGCTAATAACGCATCTTTATAACGAAGTTCAAACGGGTGCCCGAGCTGTTCGGGCACCCGTTTTGACGGGGCCATTTTTCTCCGGCTGATTGTGAATCTTATGAGATGTGAATCAAGATGTGACAAATTAGTAATGTCGCATAATTTTAATGTTGTAATAATGTTTGTTGTATGCAAAAGTACTTACGTAAGATAAATCGAATTCTGGAAGCGTGTTAGTTTTCTTAACATTGTTAACATCATATGGAGTGGCTGCGACGATATTGTATGTAGCTACCTAAAATTGAAGTTAACTGTAGTTAGAGAGTTATATGGGTCAGTCCGTTACGCTTAAAAGTTTGTCTCAAACTTTAAGATTCCTTTTAGAGCTCGTAAACAAGACGATAATACTCTAACAATGTTAGTTTATTTCGAGATAGGTATAGTTAGGGCAACCGTTTACAATAAAGTTAGGTTAGGTACTAAGGAATGAAGGTATTGTGCGATATAATAGGGGCGGAGGCACATTTAATTACAAGTAAGATGGTATATAAGTTATATAACGGGCCTCCTTATTGTTTCGACCTTAGTACAAACAGCTACTGGATTAAATGTCGAACAATACTATAGCCAACAAAGGCATTATATTTGAATGTTGTAACAATCACTGATATCAAGTTTGGTTGATTGATGTTAAATGAAGTTGTATTGTATGTAACGTAGTAAGATATATTGTACATACATAATTTATATCGGGAAAAGTGGTTAGATATAGCCTGGCCTAAATTGGACTAATAAACATGTGTGCGCTAAGAACTTAGTTAAAATTTGATATAGTGCGTGTGATTAAAAAGAAAAAAATGTGATACAAAGTAGGAGGGCAAGGCGCCGAGCGTGCCGGTGTACACGCTGCGCAGCGTGCCTCGACCAGCGGCCGTGCGTTTCGGCCGCGCCGGCGGCGTCCCTTTCTACGTTAGGAAGGGGATATATGCTCGATCATGCGACCACCCAGTGTGCTTGCAAGTTGAGCAACTGTGGTTAAGAATAAGTCTAAATGGCTCTAAAATTATTGTCGGAACGGCATATAGACCCCCTTGGTTAAACATTGATATATTTTTGAACGCGCTGTTAGATTCGGTAAATTCCTTTTCTAATTATCATCATCATCATCATCATCATCATTTCAGCCGAAAGACGTCCACTGCTGGACATAGGCCTCCCCCAAGGCTCGCCACTCAGACCGGTCCTGTGCTACTTGCTTCCACCGGTTTCCCGCAACCTTCACGAGGTCGTCGCTCCATCTTGTTGGAGGCCTACCGACAGCTCGTCTCCCGGTTTCTAATTATGATAAAATTGTATTATTAGGCGATTTTAATATAGATATGTTAAAACCTAATACGGTAGATGCAAATAAATTGCAAGACTTTTTGAAAGTTTTGAATTTAGAGCAGGTTGTCACTTCACCTACACATTTTACTGAGCACACAAATAGTGAGACACTCATAGACATTATTTGTACTGATGCTCGTGTTAAAAGCGTCTCAAGTGAAATAATAGGGAGCAAGGCATCGAATCACGCGCTTGTGAAGAGTACACTTAATTTTAAGAAAAATAAGATACCACCTTAATTCGTTAAATTCAGACCATTAAAAGATATAAACATGGAATACTTTAATTATGATATTCAATTAATACCCTGGCATATTATTAAATAATGCTAATGACATGGCTGAGCTGACGGGTAACTATATCATTCAAATATTTAACTTGCATGCACCCACCCGATCAGTGCTTATTAAACATCATAGTTATCCCTGGATCACTGATAACGTGAACCTTATGATCAGATGTAGAAATGAAGCTCATACCAAACACTTAAAAACTAAATCAGACTCCCATCGTCAATACTATAAAGACTTTAAAAAACTGGCCAATGCGGCCATTCATAACGAAAAAGTAGCATATTTTAAGCATCATATAAATAAACACATTAAAAATCCGGCAAATTTGTGGAAAAACCTTCAACAAAACGTACTTCCTCCTAAACTTGAAATAGATCTTCCTCCTAATTTAAACTCTGCTGAAGAAATTAACTCACATTTCCTTAACGTTCCCGTGCCTGATACAATAAACATCTCATTACTAACTTATTATGAATTTCACAGAGCAGGGAATTCAAATTTTGCCCTCAAAACTGACAATAGTTCTGATGTTTCTCGTATAATAAACAGTCTTAAATCTAATGCTCAGGGAGTGGATATGATATCTTTGGATATGCTCCTGCTCACACTACCTTATAGCCTTGATGCTATTACGTCTGTAGTAAATACTTCAATTGCTACATCCACCTTTCCAGACATTTGGAAAACCGCCATCGTTTATCCGCTTCCGAAACAGCCAAATCCCAAAACTCTAAAAGATTTACGACCAATTAGTATTTTACCTGGACTGTCATTGAACTTTAGGAAGTGCGAAATTTTCATACCGGATCGCCTTACAGCCGACCAGAAAGTCGAAATACTTTCCAATGAATTGCTGCCAAATATTTCAGTACACTCGAAATCATCTCTTACTCTTTTAGGTTCCCCAATATTTGACGACGCAATAAACCCACTTATTAATTTTAAACTAAATTTATTTAATAGCACTTCTGGCCTACTTTTTGAAATGAACCCCCACATGGCATTATTCATCATTCAGTATTGCCTTTTCACCCCAAAATTTATGTATTTGCTTCGTAGCTGCCCATTATGGAAATTCCCTTCGATTTTAACAGATATAGAAAATTCACTTCAGGTAACACTTTCAAAAATTTTAAATATTAATTTCGAAAATAGGGCTTGGATCCAAGCGGTTCTTCCTATCCGTCTCGGTGGTCTTGGTGTCCGCTCCCCTTCCGACGTGGCGCTTCCGGCCTTTTTATCCTCCGCCTACGGCTCGTTGTCTCTAGTAGGTATCATATTAAACGTACCACAGATACCTGCTGACGAGATAGCGTGCCTCTCGGAGGCCAGAGAGGCCTGGTGTGCTGCATGTTCCGGGGAGGAGTTGCCTACCAACAGGCACTCGCAGGGGGCATGGGATAATCCGCGACTTTTGGCAACCCACGCTTCCTTATTGGATAGTAGTTTGGACGATTCAGACCAGGCTCGAGTTTTAGCCGTGTCCTGCAACGAGGCAGGTCATTGGCTACGCGCACTTCCTTCCCGCAACTTAGGGACGGTCCTTGATCCGAGCAGTTTACGGATTGCCATCTGCCTACGGCTCGGTTCAAGGATCTGCGTCCCTCACCAGTGTGCATGCGGCAAAAATGTCGATCAACTGGGACGACACGGGCTCTCTTGCCACAGGAGCGCCGGCCGCTTGTTTCGTCATGGCACCATCAATGATCTGATCCGCCGATCGCTTGCCACAGCCTCCCTACCGGCGGCCCTCGAGCCTGTGGGACTGGCCAGAGACGACGGCAAGCGCCCAGACGGGATCACCTTGGTGCCTTGGAAATTGGGGAGGGCATTGGTGTGGGACGTAACGTGTGTCGACACGTTCGCTGCGTCTTACATTAATGCCACCCGGTCACAAGCCGGCGCTGCTGCTGGCCAGGCCCAGAGCCTCAAGCGCCGAAAGTATTCATGCATAATGCATGAATATGAGTTTGCGGCTCTCGCGGTTGAGACTCTGGGTCCCTGGTCGGCAGACATGAAAGCTTTCATGAGGATGTTGTCGGCCCACTTGATCGACAAAACCAGCGACCCAAGGGCTGGCGCTTACCTCTCGCAAAGGATTTCTTTAACAATCCAGAGAGGTAACGCCGCCAGCGTTATGGGCACCATGCCGCAAAATGAAATTTTGGAAGGGGTGTTTTTTCTATAGTTATTTTTAGTTCTAGTTTTAAATTTTATTTTTAATTCAATTATTTTATTTTTAACTAGCAGAATTTTACCTTGTATTTCGAAGGTCCTAGAACGAGTAGTCTGCCTGCAGCTTACTGAATATTTAGAATCAGCTGGTATTCTTCCTCAAGCCCAATCCGGTTTCAGGAAGAATCTCAGTACAGCTACTGCTTTACTTGAGGTCACTGGAAATATACTAGAGGCACAGGATGCTGGTATGGGAACTATTCTCGTTCTACTCGACTTTTCCCGTGCATTTGATAGTTTAAATATTTCTTTACTTCTATCTGAACTAGCGTATTATGGCTTTGATGCGGAGACTGTAATGTGGTTTGATAGTTATCTGAGTAACCGCCGCCAGTATGTTAAGGTGTCGAAAAACGACGGTACTTCTTCTTCTTACTCAGTTTCCACTGTATCTTCCGGTGTGCCTCAAGGTTCTATCTTGGGGCCTTTACTCTTCATCTTATACACTGCTGATATTATTAATTGCTTAAAACACTGCCGGTATCATCTATATGCCGACGATTTACAGCTCTATTTGTCTTGTAAGCCAAATGATGTCGAAGCCTGTGTAAAACAAATCAATGAGGATTTGGAGAGAATCAGCCAATGGTCAAAACGTAACTCTCTTATGTTAAACCCGGCAAAAACCAAATACATTGTACTTGGCTCAAACCATCAAGTAACGACAATAAAGTCTAAAAACCCTAAGATTGTACTTAAGGGTGAGTCTATTAATGACTTCTGCGAAGTGCGAAATTTAGGTTTAAAAATGGATTCAGGGTTGCGTTTCGAGTCCCATATCCTTGACACAGCTCGAAATTGCTTTTACCGTTTAAAAATACTATATAAAATTCGTGATTACCTTTCCCCTGCTCTGCGTATAGTAGAATCCCTTATTTTATCAAAATTTAATTATGCCGATAGAGTGTACGGACCACGTCTATTAGCGAAATCTAAAGCGCTGATTCAAAGAGTGCAAAATGCATGTCTAAGATACTGCTATAATCTACCGCCCAGAAGTCATATATCTCCCTACATCAACAGAGCAAATGTTGAACATGTCCTCCCGTCGCTATATCCATCATTCGACACTCCTTTTTGGAGTTATAAAAAATCGTAAGCCTCCATATCTGCTCGAAAAATTAGTCTGGGCCTCCTGCACTCGTCTAAACCGTTTAGGAGTTCAAAGACACCGAACGTCGGCATTCCAAGGTTCTTTTAAATATGTGGCATCAAAAATATGGAATGATCTCCCTCCTCCAATTCGTGCAACCACCATGTCTGTCAATAGTTTTAAAAACAAATTAAAAGTATTAACAATGTCTCGACAAATTAATGGTCTTACTAGCCACCTATTTTAGCTCTATCTGTATGTTTTCTGTATGTTTTCCTTAAGTTTTAGATTCATTCTGTTATGTACTTTAATTTCGTTTTCTGTTATGTATTCTGTCATTTTGTTATGTATTTCAATTTCGTTTTCTTATAAAATAGTTTTAACTTCATCCAGAGTCAGACCGCAAAATAAAAATATAGAAGCTGTTTCATTATCTGTACCTTCAAGTAGAAATAAGCACCACTTGTAAGACAAAAGACTACGTTGTGCAGCATTTTTGTAAGCAGATACCTACATAGTTTAATTTGCCTATGTTTTGTTCATTTTTTTTTCTCTTGGGTCCAGCTGAAAATCAGCGCTGCGGTTCCGTACCGCAGCATATAGCTGAGCTGGCAGCCCTTTCGGCTATATTTTAAATATGTGTTTTTCTTGTCTGTGTGTTTTGTTATTTTTTGTACCTAGCTGTGCTTTTGTTTTTTAGCCGAATAAATGTTTCTTTTCTTTTCTTTTCTAGAAGATGTAGGTACCTAAATCAATGACGAAGCTTGCAGCGGATAACGGTATGTTTTAATGATAACTACATTAAATTGTACATACTGAGGATGCATCAAAAGTGGTTGTAAAATCCTACTTGAATAAATGTTTTTTTTATCTTTATCTTTTTATTTATTAAATTGGCACCAGTTGTGCATTGGCACAATAAGCATTATGAAAGGCAAATGCCTCTTTATTTGAGTCTTGTACTTTTTTCGTAGGATATGCATATATGTAAAATAATGCGTTTTAGTACAATTACTGTTTCATCTGACCGCCGAGCAGAGATGAGAATTCCCATGTCAGTCAAGGGTGTTTTTAATGTTGCTATTAAACATTAAACCTTTATTGGAAGGACAAGACAGTTTACGAGACGCATTATAAAGCGTATCCGCGATTAGATAGGTCGGAAGTTACAGAGGGAGTAAAAGTTTAACGATGACACGGGAGTTTTGTTTACGCCCGTAGTCCGCGATTACGGCTTGATTACAACGAGTATGGTTTGAGGTCGCGAGTTAATGTGCGGTTTATCGCCCTACCTCTAATTGCAATGCAAAGATGCTAGGGAATGTGGACGTGGGAATTATATATGTATCGATGAAGATTGGGCGATAAAAGCACTCAACAGAGACGATTGGCGTATAAAAGGGGAGGCCTTTGCCCAGCAGTGGGACACAATGAAATAGGCTAAAGGCATTATCGTCCAACGCAAAACACCATTTTGCATTTTTTTCGTGCTGTCTGGGAGAAAATCAGAGGAGGGTATTGACCTTCATAAGTAATAACATATGGACGAACAGTGCCTAACAAAATATGTCAAAATTTATGTAGCAAACTGACATTAGAAAATATGTTCCAATATGCTAATAACACCGGCCACCTTGCGCAAATCGTCACTCCACCTGGCAATAGGGCGCCCTACACTTCGCTTGCCTTGTCGTGGTCTCCACTCAAGAACGCGTTTACCCAAGGACTATCCGCAGTTCTCGCGATGTGACCGGCCCACTGCCACTCCAAAGAGCTTATTCTTTGGGCTATGTCGACAACTTTCGTTCTCTTTCGTTGTTGCCAGGTGGAGTGACGATTTGCGCAAGGTGGCCGGTGTAGATTGGATGCGGCACGCCTTGGACAGAGCTCATTGGCGTGCATTGGGTGAGGCCTACGTCCAGCAGTGGACTACTATGGGCTGTTGATGATGATGATGATGATGATGATGCTAATAACGCCACTTTATAACGAAGGCCAAACGGGTGCCCGAGCTGTTCGCGCGAAATTGTTCATTCATTCCAAGCATTCTATTTAATAATTTAATCCGTAATTCTTAATCACTATGTAAACTAAGTGTAAACAAGTTTTTAGTTACCATATTTAGTACCTATACATAACTGTACTATCTAGGGTGACCTGTTAATGCCCCAAAATCTGTGGAATTTAGTTTTAGCCTTCTATTTAAATAAAATTTCTTGGGTGCCAAGTCATTCTCCAAATGCACTACTACTACTACTACAGCCTAGTTGCGTTCCACTGCTGGGCACAGGCCTCCTCTCATCATGAGAGGGTTGGGCACTGGGCCCGCGTGGGGACTATTCCCCACGCGGACCCAGTGCGGATTGGGGACTTCAAACAGATCTTTGAACTATTTCGCAGATGCGTGCAGGTTTTCTTACGATATTTTCCTTCACCGAAAAGCTCAGTGGTAAATTCAAATTGAATTTCGCAAATAAGTAAACTTAGAGGTGCGAGCCGGAATCGAACCCCCGATCCTCTGCATGAGGGGTGGTAGGTCGAACCACTAGGCCACCACGGCTCTCCAAATGTACACGTTAAGCCTAATTATCGAGTACACAGCGCGGCAGTTCGCAAGTGGAGCCGGCGCCTGCAGAAGTGTCGTCGGCGCGAGATGGCGATAGCGCAGGCCGCCACTTCAGCCGTTACGTTACACGAGTGCGTCGTTCGACTTTCAAAAACGGTACAGGAGGACTGACCGATTTTAAAACACTTTCTTCCTCCTTTCTTTCCTCGTTTTGTATACGGACTGTTAAAGTTTGACATTTTCTCCAGAGATAATCTATCAAATTTTAACTAGCGTAGCCAAAACAGGCGTTTTGTGGGATACGAACCGGGTGTTAGTCTCGCACAATTGTGATTTGATAGATTTTACGTCGTGCAAAATCGATGCACATGTAGGTATTTTCACATTTCATAGTTCGTAACCAAAGCGGGCTCTATTCAATTTTTTGGCGTTTATGGCTCCCATCGAAGAAACCGGTTTAACCAATTTTGATTCTTTCTATGATGCGAGTAGTTGTTCTGAATGACTGAATTACCTATATGAATTTTTTGTTCATATTATTCGGTGTTAATTTGTGAATTTTGGATTAGTTAGATCAGATAGTTATTTTTTCGCTCCAATTCGAAGAAGTTCTTTACGTTTCAGTTCATGTCTCCTAAGGTCCTATATCTCAAAACGCCTCGTTTTGGCTACTGATAGTTAACTTTCATCAGTTTGACAAAAATTATGTTAAATTGCACCCTTGTATAAGTAGACATAGTTTTCATTCGAATACGATTTAAGTATATATTGTTTTATGAATAAATTTACCATACAATTGTCTATGGCGCAAATAACACAATGAAACCGTCCGTAGCCAAAACAAGGCATTTTTTGGATATTAGGAACCGGGCGTTAGTGATGAACTATTCATGCAGACTCACACATGTGAGTACCGCACCGGCGGTGCACCAGGCGCGAGTTTTTGCCCGTTTTTAAAATAGTCGTTACATTTGAAATGCGAGTGCTACGTAAGCGCTTTAACTTTTTACTAACTTTTATTCTACGTGAATTTACACAAAAGCCAGACACAGCGATAATGTCTTCCATTTGTTAAAGACGAGAATTACAACGCCGCCACTGACGACAGAAAAGAATAAAAGGGTTGTCTTTGTTGGTGGCACGGGGAATACATTTTATGCAACCGGTCGGGCGCTAACATTTCTATGGCATAATCATCCCATTGTAAACCTTTGTCTTTTGATCGCTGTCTTCTTCAATCTAATTTTAACATTCCAGGCACCCAATTCAAAGGCGCCTCTTGTGATTGAAAAACCTTGTAGTACCGAACGATTTTGGTGGGAATTAAGTATACGTTCAGAAAATAACGAAGTAGGCGTCAATCTTTACCAACCAAAGAAGTAATCTGTGAGGAGTTAAGGAAGTTCCGGCTTTGTCAATTTTATGAAAACGCTGTGAACGGAGGGCGAGGGCGACTCAATCCCGTTATCGGATTGTGGTATAAAGGTGTCCGAAGGAAAACAGCCCGCGGCTGCCGGATATTGGGGCGCAGCTCCCGCTAAGCCCGCAGTCACATAATTAATATAGAATACCCAGCTCCCGCGCTGATCGGTCTTTTGTTATTGCCGGGCCTGTCGAGACAAGAAACTGGACGTTTAGTAAAACTCCTGCAGAAAGGTTGCTTGATTGCGGGAACAAACTACACTGCCTTGACTGCACTTTCAGTAATTTTACGGTTTTAACCACGTCCATCAGCGTTGTGACATGCGAGTCGATTATCATATTGTTTATGTTCACCAATGTCACAGAATATTTAATACTACTTTTAGCAATAGGAGAGTTTAGAAAACAAAGCACCAATATTACGATGGCTCTATAATTCGATTTCAACAATTACAAAAGGGATTGAGCAAGTTCGATTAACAAAACAAACGAAGTGTAAAAATTTAAACGCTTTGACGTCGCTCGCGAGACAAGACTGCTCTTGTCGCCCTGTTTGACAGTGACAGCTGCCTCCTGTCATCCATCTTGTCAAACTATTAGGTCGCGTTCTGATACGGCCTCTCCTGACTGCATCGTCCTCGATTGCATTAATTATTTTCTAGTGCATCAACTTCATCGGCACGCCTCTTCGTTCGTCATGGTCAACATCTGCTAGGAGTCCTGATTCCTCTGGAACTGTGGATAGTCTCTCCAGATCAAGAGATTAACTGTCTGAAACAATCATTAGCAGGCGTCCCTTAACAACCATTCTTCTTTTACAGTCATCGTCAGACATTACTAACTCGCATAAATCATCATGTCGTATCCTTCATTCGTCACCGTTAAACATCAAGTTGAGACGTCTCTACCATTTTCCCACTTGATACTAAGAGAAGAGGCCTCACTGAATCGCCTTTTCACTACTAACCAAGAGCAGAGGCCTCGCTGAATCGCCTACTCATGACTAACCAAGAGCAGAGGCCTCGCTGAATCGCCTACTCATGACTAACCAAGAGCAGAGGCCTCGCTGAATCGCCTACTCATTACTAACCAAGAGCAGAGGCCTCGCTGAATCGCCTACTCATTACTAAGCAAGAGCAGAGGCCTCGCTGAATCGCATACTCATTGCTTACGGGCAGAGGCATCCCTTCTCGCCTACCCCAGGAAGGTGAAAATTATTCATCTTCCTGACACTTCGCAAGCAAGCATCACTGAATCGCCTGCAAGCATCCACAGATCACAACTTGATCTATCAGAGATGTACCTCACTGAATCGTACATCCCACGGTTTGATAACAGCAACAAGCAAGCCATTATCATTTTAAATGCTAAGTCGGGCTGTGATGTGATGTGATTCTGACTATAATTTTTAGAGAGGATCGTTTCAATTTTTGTCAGTTGGTCAGTTCAGTTGGGGAATATTTTAATCCGAATCACAACCCAGAACCATCACAGTAAACAAACGCGTTTAATGGATCATAACAGCAAATGACTCTGGACACCACTCTCCTTGTCACACTACTTGTAGACGAGGACTATGAACTATTTTGTACTTTCGAATTTTTTGGGACAATGAAATTGTTTATGCCCGTGCTGACCACAAGTGTAACATTTTTTGTCCGATTGAACCAATAGGGAGCGTTTATCAACAAAATGGGTCGGCGCTTCCGGTTTCCTTTGATTTGGTTTTACGTAAATAGACAAAAACGATACTATGCTGTCACACGTCAAATTTGCATTTGCTGCCGCAGCTCGAATTTGTGGATCGCTGATACCTCTAATGACAATTAACACCATAAGGTCCTCGCTTAGACCTTTTACTATTTTCAAACGCAGCAAAGTTCGTCGCGCGTACTCAGCGTAAGTGAGATATTTATCGGAGTTGATACTCATCGTGTCAAATAAAATATTTGCGTAATCAAGCCTACGGGGACACAATGTTTTAAATTCCTTAACAAAGTTACGCCACGATCTGTCATTTGACACCCAATCGTGAAGCCAGGTCTGCGCGTCCCCTTTGAGGCAACCCGCGACGCGAGATAAACACTCGTAGTCATTCCAGCCGTTCGAGAACTTGGCACGTTCCACTTCCTTACACCAATCATCGATGTCGTGAATAGACGGATCAAAACTCGACACAAAATAATTTTGAGATTGCACTGGTCTTATAGATTTAATCGCGTCAATCAAATCTTGAGCGGAAGTGGAAGTGCTCTCGCTTGTCTGAGAATGAAGCGGCGTCTTATCAACATTGAAATTACTACTCACGGGTTGCTCCAATGGTAACGCACTTACTAACTGCTGGGGCACACTACTTTGTTGTACTTCGGAACTAATAATCACAGCCGGTGTGCTATGTGACACGGGGGTGTTCTTGGGTGTGCGTGGTGTATTTTGGTTGTTGTCAAGTACCGCGGGGTGCACGGCGGCGGACGGACACGGTATCACAACAGAACGAAAACTACTCGCGCGCGCGTCGTCGTTGTTGCTAACCGACGAACTACTGTTACCGAAATTAGTTGAATCACCACGATCACTACATACAACGTTACTATTTTCTAAAGCGTCAATTCGGGATAAAATCGTGTTTAAAACCGAATTTAAATCGTGTTGTGGCGGCGGCGCCGGCGGCGTATGCGTCCGTTCGCAATACCTACGACCTCGGTCGTGCCGTCGGGTCTTGTTTCGCGAACGTCGTTTATCACTAGGCATACTTGCAACGGTAAATAAACACACGAAACCGAATTTACTGATAATCTTAACTTGCTTCAATCCAAAACAGTAAGAAGAATGGTGGAGAATAGGTACTTAAGGCCTTTATGGGCTAGACTCGTGTCCCACTACTGATTTTAGCAATAGGAGAGTTTAGAAAACAAAGCACCAATATTACGATGGCTCTATAATTCGATTTCAACAATTACAAAAGGGATTGAGCAAGTTCGATTAACAAAACAAACGAAGTGTAAAAATTTAAACGCTTTGACGTCGCTCGCGAGACAAGACTGCTCTTGTCGCCCTGTTTGACAGTGACAGCTGCCTCCTGTCATCCATCTTGTCAAACTATTAGGTCGCGTTCTGATACTACATACAGAATGACCACGGAATCACCCGCCTGAGTCTAGTGGCGCGCAACTCGCGCCCAACTCGCCCTTTCCGTCATTTGTATCATCCGGAGATGGAGGGTGGATCACTGGCCGGCGTAGTGGTGTACACAACAATAGTAGATTGTTTATCAAGGGACTAAAACAAGCCATTATGACACGAGATGTTTAGCCACCCGAGCAGAGCGAGGGTGGCTATAGTTCGAGTGTCATTATGGTTGTTTAGTCACGCGTTAAACACTCTGCTTTTCACTTCGAATGCGAGGAAAAAAAAACGAAGTTCCATACAAAATTACGATTTGTATTATTACAAAGTAGATTATCGGCTACTTCCCGATGACCTAGAATCATGAAATTTGGCCAGAAGCAAGGTCTTACAGCACACATACAGGAATAAATCTGATAACCGTAAATATTATATATTTTGGTGCAAAGCAAGACAATTTACTAATACAAACTTATCATTTGCGGTTGGCGCAGTAGCCGTGTCTACTTCACCAACCGCAAATAATAAGTTTGTATTGTTAAATTTGCATCATCAAGTTTGTAGGTACGGAACCCTCGGTGCGCGAGTCCAACTCGCACTTGACCTGTTTCTTATCACGTGACGTTTTGAATGATATTTAGCCAACAGATTCAAACTTGAAAACTATTAATATATTTAAAACTAATTGGGTCATGCATTATTAAATGAATTCACTTTAAATAAAACAAGATTCATAGGTATTCGTAATCATTAAATCCTGTTTCACGACATTAAATCGTTTTTTCACGCCCTAGAAATTGTCTAGGTTCACTGGAAATGGGGATAATCCTCCTTTCACAAACTCTGTGGTTGGCTGTTTAGGCGGGTTTCCAATGTAAATTAAAAAAAAATTACTTTAGTCCCTAGAGACTAAAAAAGAGCTTTAGTCCCGATGTGCAGAGACTAAAGTAACATTTTAAGAGCATGAGAAGTGAAAACATATTTTTCTCAAAAATGGCCGGGAAACTCGTCATTGTCTGGTTTCTATCAGACCGCAAAGTGCGTCATTGACGATCAGTCAAAAAAAAAAAAAAAACTCAACTGCATGCCCCGGAAATTTGTATGAATTTACTTCCGCGGCATGTATAAGCGCAGGGAATGTTGTATGAAATTTCATTATCGTACAGGAACTTTTTTTTTTAACTGATAAATACGCGAAGGTATTCCCAAACAGCCAAGTCTGCATGTTCTACATCTGTCAATTGACGCGAAACCAAACGTTTTTATCCGTGTCTGAAACAGCGCAATGTATTTCAGAACGGAATTTAAAAAAAGAACGATCCATAAAGAGTGGGAGTTCTTGTCTTGTATCAGATTTATTTAGCTAAATTTCATGAAAATAGTTTACTAGTTTGGTTTAAAAATTAATAAAAGGTCTTAATTTTTATAAAAAACGAGAAATCTACATGCGAGTTTTTAACTTGCCGTGTTAGTGTGTCTGTTAAAGTCAAATATCGGTGAATAAAGACTGGCGTTCCATTGGATTTGTTGTAAGTACTTGACTACCTTTGCGTGCGTGTCAATGCTGTATTATGAATACCTAATATCGAGGTTTTTTTTCATTTTTGAGAAAAGCACTATATAAGCCTCGGCACGTGAAAGGCTTTGCAGGCTTCGTACATATTAAAGGGCCTCGGCGAAGCCTCGGCCCTTTAAACCAGTACTCAGCCTGCAAAGACCTACTTTCCCGGCCACGGCAATAATGTACTATAAATGAGTACAGACGTCCTCGCACGCACACAGACGCCATCGAACGCAACATTGACACTTCATTCGAATTGTGTTTGAAATCGTGCTTTTATAGGCCGTGTCCGCGGTGTGCCAGTGTCACAAAATGAAAAATAAAAATAACATCGGATGTCAAATTAAACTGAAGAGATCATTATACTGTATACACCTACTCAACTTTTAGGTCCACTTGCAACAAGCCGCTAACCGCGGCTTAGCCTCTTAACTCAGGTTTAGTCGTGTCAACTAACTCGTATTTTTCATAAATATTTTTATAAATATCTCTTAATATTATCTAGTTACCTATATCTTCCCATATTGGGTATTTTGTGTGCGAAGGACGGCAGTTAAATACGGCGGTTGATGAGCCGTTGGCGGCACGCGTCTGAATATAATGTCCTGTGAATATATCCATGATAAAATATAGATCGCACCAAGATTCTGCTGTATACAATATACATGTACAAGATAAAAGAGGAATTTTGGGCCTTTGTGGACGACATAATAACGATTCCGGAGTGTGGAGACCGACCTTGAGTACCTCTGAGTAGGTGCATTAGCTACCGATATGTGAAATTTTAAAATAGATTTTGTCTTAACATAATTTACTAATCCAATCCGCACTGGGCCCGCGTGGAGACTATAGCCCAAACCCTCTCGTGATGAGAGGAGGCGTGTGCCCAGCAGTGGGACGCAAATAGGCTGTAATAGTAGTTGTAGTATAATTAAAAAAAATGCGAATGTACGACACTGAACGAAACGGTACCTAGTTTCCATAACTGTTTTGTACATTACGAAATGATTTCCGTGGAAAGCTATTTTCATTCTTCCTCGATAAAGACAAGCATTATACTCATCATTAGATATTCTTATGCGCATAATTTTATCAAAACATTTTCAAGTTGTCGAAAAACATTTTTATCATGTTATGCTTCCCTGGAAGGAATCGCTTCGTTATTATGTCCTGTATAATGGCTGATGTATAAATAATTCATAAACGAATAGAATTTTCATACTCTTTCACTTAGTTGGCCGCGGCGAAGTCCCCGTTTTATATACCTGAACAAAACTTGCAAGAAAATTGGGAATTGCCTTGCGATTATTGTTCTTCTGGGAAAGCTCTTGTTTAAATAAACTGAAAAGTAATAGGTATTTATATGATCATCCCTAACTTCTTTTACCTATTCAGATTGAATTGAAATTAATAGACAAGCAGTTGGTCCGATATACAGGTAGGTATTGTTACTCTTAGGGCTGATTTTTCCATCGTCACATAAAATCAGATAAATTTTATCTGAGGATTAAAAAAAAATCACAATGAACATCTGTCTTCCAATTAAAAGCAACTGTGCAAACCTATAATTATAAGGACGATACTTTCGAGGAAGTTGGCAAGGCAAAGTATTTCAGCAATCCTCACAAAATAACCAGACAAAATTGTTTGTATTTCTAGGAAACACTTGAAAATATGTTTAAGCTACCTACTTAATTAATTTGTCAACGTAAATTGTTCCCGCACTAGCAACAACTGGATTTTAAAACAAGGAAAAGTAGACAGAGAAACGCTCCGGCGGAACTTGCGAGATCTCGGGGAAGGATTTAAGATATGGTTCATACGCCGCTTGGTACTCGTTGCTTTCTTGGTTTTTCATTAAGTTTATAAGATGAACTGGATTTACTTAATACTCTTAGGAGTTTGGTAGTGTTTTAATTAGATTTTTATTAGGATAGTTTCATTACTTCCAAACAGTTGGATCCACGATTACCTACTGTTCGAATTTGGGCTGGCTCGTCCGGGCGATTCATACGATGAGATGAATGAGAGTTCGGAGACGATCCCCATTTCCTCTTTTCCTTTTGAAGGTCGGCAACGTACTGGCTACCGGTATTTATGGGCTGCGATGATCGCTCAACATTAAAGCGCCTGCTCGTTTTCCTACAAACATAAAAATACCTATATGAACCCATGGCATGTATCATACGCCCGAGCAGATGCAATCGTTATGAAATGTCAGTATGCTGATAGATTAATCCCATTGGGTACGAGGAAATAATAAAGAAGAGCCGTAAGGCGCAAAAGGGGAAGGGGTTGCAGAGGGCGAAGTGCGGGGGCGCCGTAACAAGTGCAATACAAAACAATATCCCGGAGTAATTTCCTCAGAGGAGCCGGTGCATGGCGCGTGCCTCGACAGCTAGCGTATTATCGAAACAACCGACTATAAGTCGACGGTTCCCTCCCTCTCTTTCACATGATATTAGAGCAGGATAGCATGAATAGTGTGACTTAACTGCATCAGAATCAGAATATTGTCGCTCTGCACAATGACGACGCTTTGTCATTTTCATTCACTTCTACATTGGGGATTGGAGATAATAAATTCCGTGCAATTGCTTTTGTTTCTTCTGTGTGGTCTAATGATTGTTTCTCAGTTTTACATTTGCGAAGAGCTTCTACAAATATACCTCTCATGTTTAAACGAAATTTCACTGAATTTACTTACTCGGATTTTCTTCAAAATCTTCGGTGAAGTATTTCAGTTTCCAGTAAAAATTGGGCTTCAAATAGCAAATGCTGTATAAACAAATCAGGGCTGCTTGAATTTCAGCAAAAGTCCCAGATTTAAGGTAAAAGCCTTTCCTTTTACGGTGTTGCTGGCAGTTGGCTGCGAGCCGAGTGCACACAGCAATTAGCTGAAATTATGCTCAAAAACAAGTTCGGAACCAATTAGCAGATGTAGACCGAACTTAAGGACAGACTAAACCGGTTGGCTGAAGTACGGTACAAATGGTGAGAGCTGATTGGTTGAAAAAACTTCTGCTTGCCTTTTGTTGTTTTTGGCTAGTTGTTTTGGTTCGGCTGTTGCCGCGCTCATTGTAATATGGCTGGATAGTCAGCAGGGTGGCAGTGGTCTTCCGCGCATTCCTGGGGCTCTATTCGAAACGGTACAATGGGATAGGTAGCGTCCTTATCCATACATTCGAGGTAAGAGAATGTACTCTTGTTTATGAAAAGGGAAGCTACCATCTCTATGTAACGTTTCAAATAGAGCCCCTGATGCACCGTTACAACTTTGGTTCTCGAATTCGGATATTTATTGAATTATATTGCATACGAGCTTTTACCCGCGACTTCGTCTGCAAGGAATTTAACACTATATTTCCAAAGCCCCTTTTCCAGGATACTTTTAAAACCTTTTCCGGGATTACGGGATTCCCGGGATTTCTATCAAAAGTCCTCTTCCCTCTAATGAGTTTCCAGGATTTTTCTGAGATTTCCGGGATAATAGGTAGCCTATAGCTTATTCCAGGTTACAAACTATCTATATGCCAAATTTCATGAAAATTGGTTGAGCCGTTTTAGCGTGATTGGGCAACAAACATCTAAACATCCAAACATGTAAACATCCAAACACACAAACTTTCAGCTTTGTCATATTAGTAAGATAAGATTATATTGTATTTGGTTCTCATAGCCGGGAAGTGTTAGACGAGTGGTTTGACCTATATCCTCTCGTAGAGAGAGTCGGATCATCGAAAGTTCAACACTTCTTTGCATCGCAGTATTACTTAACTACTGTGTGAAAAGTTTGAACTAGCTCCGGTTATCACGTTCCAGCGGAAACTACTTATGCGTTTTTCCGAGATAAAAAGAAGCCTATGTCCTTTCCCGAGACTTCATCTACCTCCTTTTCAAATTTCATCGAAATCGGTTAAGCGGTTGTAGCGTGACAAGATAACAGATAGACAGACAGACTTACATTCGCATTTAAAATATTTGTATGAATTTCGCATTAAGAAACGAATAGAATCGTTTACTTTAATATCTGTTATAATCCATCCCTAAGTACTACTACTTCAGCCTTTTTCCGCCCCACTGCTATGCACAGGCCTTCTCTCATCACGAGGGGGTTTGGGCTATAGTCCCCACGCGGTCCCAGTTCGGATTGGGGACCCTACCCATCCCTACTACCTAATATAAATTAGGTAATTAATGCTTACCAGTTAAATCAAAGTATAGTCATATCAGCTTAACTAACGTAATCTGCTGCTTCCCTGAATGCGACAGTAAGTACTATAATTCACAAATGCACAGTACAATAACTACTTGTTTTCTAAATTAACCCGTATGTATAGACCGGGGCAGTTAATTCGTATTACGTAGGCCATTAGAGTGGAAATGGAGCGTGTCGGTAACAGAGCGTGTGATTGACTCGCGCGAGCCGTGGCGTGGAGACGCAGTTACCTAGCCTTGCTTAGAGTAGGTATGTCTAGCTATCCACCACAACAGCCTATTTACGGCCCACTTCTGGGCACAGGCCTCCTCTCATCAACGAGAGGGCTTGGGCTATGGTCCCCACGCGGGTCCAATACGGATTGGGGACTTCATACACATCCTTGAATTACTTCGCAGATGCGTGTAGATGTTTTCCTTCACCGAAAAGCGCAATGGTAAATTCAAATTGAATTTCGCACATAAATAATTTCAGAGGTGCGAGCCGGGTTCGAACCTCGACCCTCTGCACGAGAGGCGGTAGGCTACCAGGGCTTCATGTCTTCATATCTGGCTATACTCTAACTATACTTTTGGCGTCGTAACTCGCATAAATGGTTGAAAATAAACAACCGAAGACCGACTACGTTCCAAATACCTGCTAAGGATTATGTAGCGAATATTTTCCATCTCTTTTCTCGATTGGAAACCATGACTCGGCAAAAGACGTCCACAAGTGGAAGAACCAAGGGACGCCCTGTGGCTAGATGGAGCGATGACTAAGGGTAGTCTGGGCTTAGTGGAAAGCAATGGGATTTTTTCAACACTGGCGACTTGTAGGTACGCTATGAATAAAATGCTTAACGCTGAGGTAAGACAATTAACTACTAACTACTACTACTACAGCCTATTTGCGTCCCACTGCTGGGGACAGGCCTCCTCTCATCACGAGAGGGTTTTGGGCTACAGTCCCCATGCGGATTGGGGACTTCACACACATCTTTGAATTACATCGCAGATGCGTGCAGGTTTCCTCACTCTTTGTTCAAATTATCTCTTGTACCAAGAAGCAAATTGATGTTTTCTATCACTACCTATACTAATAATAATAAGTCTGTAGAAGAAGTCACGCCTGAAACTAGAAAATTAAAAGAAACTATCAGGTCGAGGGGACTATATGAACGATACTGAACACAAAATAACAGCGGACGAAGAATAATCAAGCGTTCAGACGCAAGGAACTTTGAGTGATTCAATTCAACACTCCATTGTATATGCACCGCTCGCTCGTGAGGTGTATAGTGTGTATACAAGTGGACTACGTATACAGTTAAGGCAATGATGTGTGTATCCCGTTAAAGCGTCAAAATATGTACGTGAAAAAATGACTTAGCAATAGAGATAATTGGTTAGATGCTTTGGCACCTGCAATACTCAACAGCAATGAAATCGGGTCGCTTTGTATAGGAATTTCCATGAAAAGTGACCCGATTTCGTTGTTGTTGAGTGTATATTTGCCCTTGACTGTTAATCCACGGTACGTTGCTCATTGATCGCACATTTCAACGGGTTCACATAGAGCGAGCCAATTTTTGCGGAGCACCCTCGAATCAGAGGCACCAACATGACAGCGAGTCCCCGTAGCCGCTTGCACGGAATTTTTGTTATTAAAATCTGAACGAGCAAGCTGCCTTGAAGGGTTTTGTACTCTATATTAGATTTTAAACGTCGTCAACGATGATCCGCATTCCTCTCGCAGATATTCATCTAGATTTATTAAATACCTAACTAAATGTGCCCCCGGCTGCGTCCTCAAAAATTTAATTTTGTAATTTCTCAACTTGCATTATGACAGCCGCACGAATTTTCAGTGAAATAGCTGGAAGAGCGTAACAAACTGACAGTCTCAAACAACTTTCGCATCATAGTATTATCGGATTTTGTTACAAAAGTCGGATTTAAAAAGGTGAAATGAAAAAAGTGCATGATTACATAACACAATAATATTGAAACCTTAATATTTAAGCCAAACGTTCCAAACAAATTATCAGGTGGTGAAAATTAAGTTAAATTCTCGCCCACCACCACCGTAAATTGTCTTTTTACCTTCTTTGTTTAATTAAATGCGTTGGAGTGAAATTAAGTCATCGTACCGTTTAGATGATAAAACAAATTAATCACGGTTAGATAAGTGCGTCGAGCATAGGGTTGTCGTCATATAAAAATATATGAAAAGTCTGACTCCATTGTTTTGTATTATGGCACTTTTTCCTAAAACCGGACAACTATAGGAACTTTATTTTTCATTTATATTGACCAATAGTTATTTGTGCAACAAGAGAGCAAAATTGTTTTTTGCTTCGAGTGCCATGTTTGAGTCCTGAGCTAGCGAAAGATTCTATAGTTGAATCACGAGCGTCCAGCGAGTGATTCTAATTTAGAATCTTGAGCTAGAGGACTCAAAGGCACGAGAAGTAAAAGAAATTGCTCTCGAGTAGCACATACAATTTTTCACCTCAGTAGCGAGAACACATAAAATATACATGCAAAGAATAGATTATTACATCACGAAAAATATGAAATAACATTTCTTCTTCACTCGTTTCAGTCATATTATTACTTGAATTTCATGTTTTAAAAGAATTACTTTAAAGTTAGGTGTCGAAAATTAAGAAGAAAGATATGATTTGTCATGAAAGAATGGCGGCAATTTTCTAAACGTATGTTCAGAAACTAGTACAATGATAAATTTCGAATTTATTCGGTAATATTTGAAAACTTTAAATTTACTTTAAATTAAAACTGAAATTAAATTAAATGAAATCATATAATTATGTTATTTGTAATCATTTTAAATAAGTCATTTTAAAAATTGTAAGATTTTCAGAAGTTAAATCAACGTATTATTTCATTGTCTAAAAATACACGGCGGTACTGATGCGTTGCGCGTATCCGAACGTTTCTTGTTCAGTTTTTTTTAAGGAAAATAAATTCGCTCTATGACTTGCCTAATATAATTCTCCCTCTTTTCTTAACGCATTCACTGCCACCGAACCGACGCATATATGCGTTATGCTGACTTTCCCGCAGTGCCTTGAACGCACATGTGCGTTGCAATGTTCCCTTAATGACAGATGTGGCACCTGGCGAAAGTTCGTAAAACAGAAGTGGCAGTGAATGCGTTAAAGAAATGAAAAGAAGAGAGCTAATAAAATCGAGATAGTTCGAATTTTAGTATAAGAAGTAGGTACTAGTACCACCTAGATGCCGCAGTATGAAACGACCATTCGCAGTTATCAAACTTAAAAAAAAGAAAAAGCGCGGGAACGATTTAACTACATTTTAAGAAGTTTTTAATTCGTTTTGTTTTTAAGTAGGTACTTTTATTTGTTTATTCTTCGTATCTTACTGAATAATTTTGATCTAGAATAGTAAATAGTAAATTGTAATAGGAAAACATCGTGAGGAAACCTGCACGCATCTGCGAAGTAATTCAAGGATGTGTGTGAAGTCCCCAATCCGCACTGGGCCCGCGTGGGGACTATAGGCCAAACCCTCTCATGATGAGGGGAGGCCTGTGCCCAGCAGTGGGACGCAAATAGGCTGTAGTAGTAGGAACTTTATTTGTCATTTTATATTTATCAAAATAACTTTTATAGTGTTACACAAATGCCATCCGTATGAATCCTATGAGATTTACAAAGCCGGACTTATCTGCGTTTCACCACTATTACGTAAGTGTAAGGTATTTTAACTTGGTATATTTTTGTCATTGCTTCACTCATTGTCTTTGGTCGGGGGTTCAAAATTATTTATCGCACCGTCGATTTACCTGTTCAACTATATGCAAATTTAATCTAAAATCAGCTTTTCGGAGAAGGAAAACATCGGGAGGTAATCTGCGGAGTAATTTAAAGATGTGTGTGAAGTCAGAAGCACTACTTAGACGCGTACCTATGGGGACTACACTCTTTAGTGATGATGGGAGGATGCCAGCAGCGGGACTTAAAATGGCTATTGCGGTATTGGCGGTGGAATGAAAACTTTTGTGTAAATAATAAAAAGCCAAAAATATCCAGCTAAAGATGGCAACCCTGGCAGGCACGTTGCGGCCGCATCCCGGGTTTCCAAAGCCTATAAAATTTTACGAGCACACCGTATGAGCATTATGGTTCTTGTCGATGTCTCTCGTGTCGTGTCTATGGTGCTTTGTTAAGGAAATTATGTTGTGAGGACCGATTTTTGCGAAGGGATACTAAAGTAAGTTAAGTAGGTAAGTACATAGTGTTTCTATGGAATACCTTTAACTACCTATTTATATGTATTAAATTGTACCTATGTGTATTGTACGTCACCGTGGGCTAATCGACATATAAACGACATTCAAATTCAAGTAGGGTTATCAGTTATCACAAAGAAGCAGTGCTTGTTAGACGCAGCTTTTCCAGCTTTCCACGTTTTCAGTTTGTCGAACTCTACTCAAATGTAATCAAATTAACATGACAATTCTATATACTTTGAAGCTGCGTTGTAGATCAAATGCGAAAATAATTTCATGTAAATAGAGCACACCATTTTCATTTATTCAAAAACCAACTTTCACTTAGAGTAAAACATAGCCAAACATGAAAGCTATAGGTCACATCATTTTTGAATTACTTTGCACACTCTCATACGACGTCCGTCCTAGGTTTGCCTTAAAATGTATTTAAAGTCCCCAATTCGATCTGGGTCCACGTGGGCCTTTAGTCTAAACACTCGCACGATGAGAGGATGTTGCCTGGCAATTCATTCATTTATTCAGCAAATTTGCCACATAGGGGCACTTTTACACGTCAGAAATAGTTATTTGTTATGCAAGGCTGCAAAGTTGTTGTTTGCTGTGAGTGCGTGATTGAGACCCGAGTGAACGAAGGATTCTAGGGTTGAACCACGAGCGAAGCGAGTGGTTCAAATATAGAATCCTGAGTGTAACGAGGGTTTCAAGGCACGAGACAGCAAACGACTTTGCTGCTGAGCGCAACACAAAATTTTTCACCTCACGCGCGATTTTTCGGGAAGAAGACTTAGTTCGGCGTCACGTACAGTTTGTGCTAACTCTGGAGGAGTTAAATTCGTATCTTCATCGCTAGAATCGCTCATATTTTCTTTATTACTTCGTATAGGTATTCAAAATTACAAAACCAGCAATCTAAAACTTTATTTTTATTTTTTAATGTTTTTTTTTCCGGAGGTTGTGTTCCAAATCACTCCTACTCGTACTTCAAGATTCAATTATTCATTGAATACAGTTAAAATATACACATATTTAAGTATTTTTGTGATAAAACATAGTGAAATAATGAAATACATCTGAAACGGTGTATTATTAATATAATTTTATTAATGATAATATTAAGTAAATTGAACCTTTATTTTAATAAAACTCTCACGACGAATTGCGTTTCAGAACGTATCGTTGTTTTTTTTATTGTGACAGTGGCGCCATGCGTCGTTCGAATTTCAAAAACACTTTCCACGCTAGCGGATAAAAACAACTTTTGCGCTCAGATATCAAGCTGCAAAACGACCACTTTCGAGCCAGTGAGGTGAAATAGTTATTTGTGCAACAAGAGAGCAAAATTGTTTTTTGCTTCGAGTGCCATATTTGAGTCCTGAGCTAGCGAAAGATTCTATAGTTGAATCACGAGCGTTTAGCGAGTGATTCTAGTTTAGAATCTTGAGCTAGCGAAGGACTCAAGGGCACGAGAAGTAAAAGAAATTGCTCTCGAGTAGCACATACAATTTTTCACCTCAGTAGCGAGAACACATAAAAGGTACTTGCAAAGAATACTTACAACACGAAAAATATGGAATAACACTTTTTCACTGCTTTCACTCAAAAGATTAGTTGAATTTTATGTTTTAAAAGAATTAATTAAAATTAATTTGTCGAAAATGAAGAAGAAAGATATGAATAAAGAATGGCGGCAATTTTCTAGACGTGTGTTCGGAAACTAGTACAATGATAAATTTCGAATTTATTCGGTAATATTTGAAAACTTTAAATTTCCTTCAAATTAAAACTTTAGTTTAAAATGATTATAAATAACATAATTATATGAAATATAAGTAATTTAAAATAAATTAAGATTTTGAGAAAGTAAATCAACGTATAATTTTAATTTCTAAAAATACAGGTTGGTACTCAGCGTTGCGCGTATCCGACCGTTTCTTGTTCTGTTTCTTTTTCTACGAAAATAGATTTGCACTAAGACTGGCTGGCAGAAAAGAGGTATATTAGATACCTCTTTTCTCAAAGAAATTAAAAGAGAGAGCTGATAAAATCGAGATTGTTTGAATTATTGGTATAAGAAGTATTTACTAGTTAGATGCCGCAGTATGAAATGACCATTCGCAGTTATCGAATAAAAAAAAAAAAGAAAAAGCGCGGGAACGATTTAACTGTGGCTGCATGGCTTAGGCCTTTGCTTTTGCCTGTTGGGATTGTCTGATGGGATAAATGGATAAAAAAAAAAATTAAAAAAATACTTTGTCTCACTCAGTGAAACAAACACGATTTTGCTCACTGATTTCTGACAGCAAAGTCTACTTGTTCGAGCTGCTGAGGTGAAAAAGAATTTACCAGTGCTTCCTTGACCCATTGCTTGAGAAGAAGCGTCGCAAGAAACTCAAGCAGAAGGCCTTTTTTTAAAAAATTCCACATACTTAGTTACAAAATTTACATTTGCATTACATGTATAAAATATACATATAGGTACGTACTAAAATTACATTGAAGGGATGTATAATCCCTAACTTAAACTTAAATGTAAGATCTTAGATATGTACCTACTCGTATAGTCTCCAAGGGTCCAGAAAAAAAAATGCAGATGGCCTCCATTGTTAAATAAATATAAATTCCATAGATGTCAACAGTCTCAAAATGTCAATAAATAATTAAATACATCATGTATAAAAGAGTTCATTAATACATGTCAATAAGAACATGATGAGGTCTCTCGTTTAAAATGTTTGACTTAAATGATTATTTTTAAACGTCCTCGCAAGCATGAACAGACCGGACCCCACAGACAGCACCCGTTCACGAGCGTGACGCGTATATCTCAGCCATCGCCTCCCTCAACCATTTCTTAGGGAAGGTGCCGACCCAATGGGAGGATAATATAGGCTGCTGTGATTGTTTGGTTAAAAAGCGTTGGTGGTCTAGTGGTTCGACCTAGCGGTCTGGATTCGATCCCGGGTCGAACTCTGAAATTAGTTATGCGCGAAATTCAATTTGAATTTACCACTAACTTTAAAAATCGTAAGGATACGCGGGTGTGAAGTCTCAAATCCGCACTGGCCAGGGGCAGCGTGGTAGCACAGCAGTGAGACGTAAATTGGCTGCTGCGATGTTGATTGCTTGGCATTGAGTGCTTCCTCCTACATTAATAAATGCTTGGAATTCTAGTGATTCATTACCGTGATTGAGTGGTTGAGCTTAAAATTCAATCGTCAATCCGACGTCAGCAGTATTTCCAGAGCCATCAGTCAAGGCTGATGGACGGTTCCTGAAATCCGTGTAAGCCGCCGCCGCCGTCGGCTGGTAAGACGCTGCAGTGACAGATTACTTGTCAGTGTCGCGGCTCTGATACAAGTTACCATGTAATACGATGTTTTTATAACGAGCTTGATGGCATTACAAAGGATGAACGAGGGATGGGAGGGTTTGAAAGCGAAAGGGGAATATTTTACGAAATGTGATATCATAAAGGGCTTAGATGCTTAGTAGGTAGAGTATTAGTCATATCATATACGATATATACGAGTATTCCAATAGTATTCCAATATTTATTTTTACTTTAGGTGACCCCAGAGCTGGCGCTTACCTCTCGCAAATAATTTCCTTAGGAACCCAGAAAGTTAATGCCGCCATTGTTGCGGGCACCACGCCGCAGGCTTACTTGGTAGCGGCAGCGTTGTATTTTCTAATATCAAAGATGGCATTTTACCCTAAATGCTGGGAGATAGAGGCTGGTATATTTATTATTAGTAATACCAATATTTCTAACTTTAAAAAATCTGTAACTTTTAAATAAACTTTATTATTCTTGTAAGTCTAATGACACGCATGACGCATTGTTTTTACCTACGACGCACCCCTTAGACTATAATAATACGCTATAAAATTTATGCTAACTGTCTAAAGTTAACCTACATAGGTATAGATACCTATGTAGGTTTTGAGAGTCGTATATTGAGGAGTTCCAGTAGCGCCTGGATGCTAATCATACAGACTGCATGTTATTAGCATCTCGTTAAATACGAGTCACGAACTTCATGTTATTTGAATTACAAAACATAAGGAAATCTTAGCGACTGCGAATACGTTTACGAGTATGAGACCGTGGTGCGTATGTCATTGACCTCGAAATCAGAAATCTATTCAGGTCGGTTTTGAAATAAGCTGGAAGCAATCCATATTATATATTATATAATATTATAAATGCGAAAGTAACTCTGTCTGTCTGTCTGTTACCTCTTCACACTTCAACCGTTGGACCGATTGAGGTGAAATTTGTCATGGAGATAGTTGGGGTCCCGGGAAAGGACATAGGCTACTTTTTAATCCGGAAAATTGCATAATTCCCGCGGGAACGCGATAACCGAATTCCACGCGGGCGAAGTGGTGGGAAAAAGCTAGTTAATATTATAAATGCGAAAGTAACTCTGTCTGTCTGTTACGTCTTCACACTTCAACCGCTGGACCGATTGAAGTGAAATTTGGCATGGACATAGTTGGGGTTCCGGGAAAGGACATAGGTTACTTTTTATTCCGGAAAAACGCGATAACCGAATTCCATGCGGGCGAAGTCGCGGGCAGAAGCTAGTTTGCTATAAGTACGTATATGAGGGACTACCTATTTATTATCCGTATGTTATTTTAGGAGTCCCTCGTTTCTTTTCAATTTCGTCTGGTTTTATGAAAATAGTAATTTCAGAGTTAATAGTGCTACAGCTACAGGCATAGCAATCATGTAAGTTTATTATTAAGAAAAAAATCATGTAATACATATGTACTTAGTATAAAAGAAATAATTCCGATCGGCTTTTATAAGGTACCTATATTAAGTTCCTTCTTCGGCAATGGTTTGGGTATTAGGGAGGGCTGTCCGACGGTAAACCCTCATGTTGTATTGGGGGGAATTTGGCGAGGACAGATCGAAAAATGGCTATTTCGCATTCGGATTAAAAGGTACCAAAGCCCCTTCATGTTGACTTCGGCACCATGAGTGTGAATTATCTACCCTGTTCCCATTGGCCTGTGGCATACTACAAGTAATGTACGAACTATAAGTACGTGTGATCGGGATAAAAAATAGCCTTTTCTCAAACATACAATGAAATATTGATATTATGTTCTTCTTATTAGCCTGGGAAGTATTACGTTTCAGGCGCGGCTAGACAATTGGTCTATAATTAAATTTCATACAAACATTGCAGGCCTAGGCCGGCAACTCACTTGTTTTTAATTTCCATTTGATATATTTGTGACACAGCATCTTGGCATTCCGCCATTTAAAAAAAGCTACAAGCAATATTTACTCTATGGTTCGCTATGACATTCTGCCAATACAGCTATTAAAAAAACATGAACCATATTTGCTGCATAGGTATCGCAGTTTTATTTATGTAAAAAAGACAATATATATTATATATAAAATATTATTTTATTTATTTATTTCATTGCATGTTTGAGAAAAGCACTATACATACATCGGCCTCGTAACTTCGGCCGTATATAATACTCGGCCTGCAACTTCCTCCTTCCCGGCCTCTGTAGTAATGTATTAATGTCATTTCCCGGGACTCCAACTATCTCCATGCCATATTCCATGTAAATCGGTCAAGCCGTTGAAGCGTGAAGAGGTAACAGACAGACAGACAGTAAGACAGACAGATAGAGCTACTTTCGCATTTATAATATTAAATATAGATATGGAAGCTGACTGTCTGTCTGTTATCTGTTCACGCTTAAACGGCTGGACCGATTGAGATGAAATTTGGCGTGGAGATAGTTGGGCTCCCGAGAAAGGACATCTAGGCTACTTTTTATCCCGGAGTAACGCGGGCGACATCAACACACCAACGCCATTCATCAAGCAATTTAAAACTTTTTAATTTCGGTTTTACTCCATGTTAATATAAGTATTATTTATTCATATTATATCCATCCATACTAATATTATAAATGCGAAAGTAACTCTGCCTGTATGTCTGTCTGTCTGTTACCTCTTCACGCTTCAACCGCTGGACCGATCGAGTTGAAATTTGGCATGGAAATAGTGGGAGTCCCGGGAAAGGATATAGGTTACTTTTTATCCCGGAAAAACGCAAAGTTCCCGCGGGAACGCGATAACTGAATTCCATGCGGGCGAAGTCGCAGGCAGAAGCTAGTAAATAATAATACAATGTGAAGAAAAAACTTGATAACCATACCTATGCCAAAGTCTGAGCAAACATTGGGTTACATTACATTACATAAACAGTGGAGAAAAAAAGACGATGAGTACCTCTCTACTTTACTAGCTACCCGTATGAAGGGCACATTTTAGATAAGAAACCCTTTTTGGTCCACCTGCCTTCACGTCGGGTGAACGCACTCAGTAGTAAACCAGGCCCAGATAATATACTATAATCTTACTACTGGCATTATGTGTTCTTTTTTCACTTAATATTTTTCCTGCCAAAGGTCCCCGGAGGCGATTACATAAACAGGATTCAACCACGACCTTAAATGCGCCTAATAAAGTTTTACGACGGACCCTTGGCAAAAACGTAAATGCTTCAAGGCGACAATGCTTTTATCTTTTCTGTTTTACTGATTGTTTTGGTCTCTAAGAATTAGGGCCACTAGTCGGTAATTACGTTGTTATCTATATCGCCTTCGGCGCCATACAGCGGCATGTTGTACGAGAACTTGAAATCGTTTAAAATTCCAACGCGTTTGGGTTTTCTTTGGAAATCACTTCTTAGCTTCGCCGCGTGGCTGACGTTGATGTATGGTATTTCTCTCACGAGGGTCCATGTAATCGATTTTGTTTCGTGAATATATATTTTAACACTGCATTTGTAATTGATGCTTATTGAAATATTATTTTCCACGCTTCTGGAGCCTTTTACGAATTAAATTTATGGCTCTCATTTTGAATTATGAGACAATTAAATGTTGCATCGTGCTATCTCTACTTCATTTAAAATTAAATAGTCTTTTCACCTCAGCAGCTCGAACAAGTAGACTTTGCTGTCAGAAATCAGTGAGCAAAATCGTGTTTGTTTCACTGAGTGAGACAAAGTATTTTTTTAATTTGTTTTTTTTTTTATCCATTTATCCCATCAGACAATCCCAACAAGCAAAAGCAAAGGCCTAAGCCATGCAGCCACAGTTAAATCGTTCCCGCGCTTTTTCTTTTTTTTTTTTATTCGATAACTGCGAATGGTCATTTCATACTGCGGCATCTAACTAGTAAATACTTCTTATACCAATAATTCAAACAATCTCGATTTTATCAGCTCTCTCTTTTAATTTCTTTGAGAAAAGAGGTATATTAGGCCAGTCTTAGTGCAAATCTATTTTCGTAGAAAAAGAAACAGAACAAGAAACGGTCGGATACGCGCAACGCATCAGTACCAACCTGTATTTTTAGAAATTAAAATTATACGTTGATTTACTTTCTGAAAATCTTAATTTATTTTAAATTACTTATATTTCATATAATTATGTTATTTATAATCATTTTAAACTAAAGTTTTAATTTGAAGGAAATTTAAAGTTTTCAAATATTACCGAATAAATTCGAAATTTATCATTGTACTAGTTTCCGAACACACGTCTAGAAAATTGCCGCCATTCTTTATTCATATCTTTCTTCTTCATTTTCGACAAATTAATTTTAATTAATTCTTTTAAAACATAAAATTCAATTAATCTTTTGAGTGAAAGCAGTGAAAAAGTGTTATTCCATATTTTTCGTGTTGTAAGTATTCTTTGCAAGTACCTTTTATGTGTTCTCGCTACTGAGGTGAAAAATTGTATGTGCTACTCGAGAGCAATTTCTTTTACTTCTCGTGCCCTTGAGTCCTTCGCTAGCTCAAGATTCTAAACTAGAATCACTCGCTAAACGCTCGTGATTCAACTATAGAATCTTTCGCTAGCTCAGGACTCAAACATGGCACTCGAAGCAAAAAACAATTTTGCTCTCTTGTTGCACAATAGTAGATTGTATGACTAGGGAGCAAAAAGGTATATTTTACCGCGGGTGACGGATTGAATCCAGAGCGACGCGAAAGATCCCAGAATAGAATCCCGAGCGTAAGCGAGGGATTCTAGCGTGGAATCTTGAGCTAGCGAGGGATTCAAGCTTTGTCACCCAAGGCATAAATAAGTTTGCTACCGTGTTGTACACTCTGCTTTTCACCCCTCCTATGAGAAAATCATTAGATCATTCGTTCATTATTGTCTTTAAATTAAGTAAAACAAAAAAAAATACATTTAGAAACAAACAAGGTTAAAAAGAACGTGTGTTTCGCGCGCTTATCATAAATTCATAGGTAGAAGGCGAAAATGGCTTCCATATTGAAGAATCAGTAACTATATTGTATTTATATTCTGTCATGCTCGCACGCGTTGCGTTCATAATAGGTAATAGGTAAATTTAACAAATCTACTATATAAAAATAAGTCGGGTTTTCCTTCCTGACGCTATAACTCCAGAACGCACGAACCGATTTCCATTTTCCACGGTTTTGCATTCGTTGGAAAGGTCTCGGGCTCCGTGAGGTTTATAAAAAAAACTAAGGCGGTACGAAGTCCGCGGGGTCAGCTAGTGTGAAATAAAGTACATTTTATGACAATTTCGCACATACTGTATCACACAATTTTTTTTAATACATTTGCGATAAAATGAAAAAAGGGCAGTGCAATTCATATTACGTACTTACATAATATTCCTTTGGAATTCTCAGAGGTGTTGATCCCAATACATTGCATCACCTAAATCACTTTATGATTTCATTCATTTTCTACGAAATAATTCATAACACTACATAAGGTACGTTTTATTTTGGAAATTAAGTGTAAAATAATACGGCAAGGAAATGAGCGCTCACGAAATTCGCGGGATCGAGTTTTTTTTTCATTCGATCACACGACGAGTTTACGAGGAATGCTACGGCATTGGCCTGCACCATTCAGCCAAATTGAAAATAAAAAATAGAAAATTATTTATCAAAAGTAAGTATATATCTATGAATTTATGGATTTTTAGTATGTGTAATAAAGTATTCATGTAAAATGCCGATATATAAAATTCTAAATACGAAAAAGACGCGACTTTTGAATGCAACTTTTTACAGTCTCCGCAGCTCCGTGAACGCACTGCTAAGACGTATTTTGCTCCCTGTTAGCGGGGCAGAAATGAAAAAAAATTAAAAAAAAGCGAAGAGGGAGCAAAATCGCATTTTGCTCCCTCTAAACGGGGAACAAAACACTTCTTTTCGAGTAGGAGGGGTGAAAATAACTATTGTATTCGATAGGTAACAAAAATGGCCGATATTTTAACAGATATTTAGACAAGTGATATTTGAAATGCTCGTAAATAGTAATAATAGGTAAGTACCAAAATTAAAATCCTTTACAGTTATTTCTGTAACATATATTTTACCATTGACTCTGATTTTACCGCTAACACATTAAAACACAACCGCCTATTATTTACGTCCCACTACTGGGCACAGCAGCTCAATCACGTTCGCCAATTAGTTTGGCGAATTCAAGCCAATGGCGCTTGATTCCGGTGAATCAAGTGCCTTTTTTGTAGCGATCACGTCTGCCACTTAGTTTGAAATTAATTGTCATTTTCCTATACGAAATTGAACCTTATTTGGTAAGCAGTGTGGTTCAATCTCGTATAAAGGTTAATTGAATGACTGAATGATATTTTCTGATATTTCGGTCTTTCAAACCAATACCTACTGTCAAATGAGTCAGTTTGACGTTCCAAGCTAATGACGAGTTGATTCATGCATAGTTGACGGACTCCTGGTCGTTAAATATGGCCGCCGAGCTGTCATTCCATACAGAAACGTCATTTTATCCCATAGTAAAATATTTCACGTTAACGTTAACTTTAGTGGACGATTTGAATCAACTCAGTTCGTAATTGGTTTGAAATGTCAATGTCAAATGAAAAGCCGAAATATCGGAAAATATCATCGCCATTTTATGAATATTGTGCTGTGTGTTGTGTTTCTTCTGTACAGAAGAAAGTTATTAACCGACCGACCCTCGCAGAAGAGAAACATCCAAATAGAAGATTTGTCTTCATTTGCCACCGAAAAAATATGAGCTCAAGATGTGGCCGCCGACTTTTATCGTGTCGTAAAATGATTTTGTGGTAAACGCCAGCCAATGTGTACTTAATTTCAATACCTAGCTGCATTTCAAAGGTGGGTGTTATTTGTTTTTCTATAGTTATAACAAATTTCACATTTTGTTTTTGTACATAACCTAAGCACATATCATTTTCACATCAAATAAATAGCAAGGTCTTCAATCTAAAACTATTTCCTATTGTTATTATATTATAATTTCCTTGCTTTACACAATTTGTGGCATTCTTTTATTAAAGATAGCTACAGTTAATGTGAAACAGCATAGTACCCTACATGTCAATATGTGCACACCACGACAATGTTCTACAATAGCCCACTCATCAAGAATGTGTGGGCTGTAAGTAAATGCCATAATGTATAAAAAGTATGTACTTAGTGTTTAGTTCAATTTAGTTTGGCAGCCTAAAGACTTAGGATAATAGCGCAGAAATCAATAACGGTATAAAGATGTGTTGAAAATAATAGCAGTACCTAAAGGAAAAACTGAAATGAAGTTTGAATATGTTATAATATAAAACATAATTTAAATTTATATGTATTATAAGAATTACTCCTCTTAGTTTGCCATCACACCTGGGTGGGTGCGCCCAACAGTTTGAAAAAGTGATCTAGTTTCTCAACTGTACTACTTTGTTTCAGGGCTGGGGTTTACTTCAAGCATTTTGTAAAAATGAGTCGTCATGGACTGTTAAGATGCTATGAAATTAAAATGCCAAGATATCATCAACTACACATTACATGATTGAATAAAATTGCTTTGTTTGGACTATTTATTTCTAATTTCTATATCTTTCTTATCTCTATCAGCAATGGAATGGAGTCAGTCAGACAACATGTGTGTATAGAAAGTTTCATGGTAGGAAATATTTTAAAGTACAGCCTGCATTGCATTGATGCATAAGTAGGTACATTTATTTACCTTGAGATAATTGAACTTATTAACTTTAAATAGAAAACTTTTACCTAATTTATTTATTTATTAGCACCTTGTATGTAAATGTTCCGATAGTGTGAAAATAATGGAGTTAACAAAACAGTAAGTACACCAACAGCCTATAATGTGTCGCTGCTGAGCACAGGCCCAGGGCCAACGGTGTTAGAAGCCTAATGCACACTCAGTGTGGATTGGGGACTTTGCACACATCTGCAGATCCTGTAGGAGTCTGCGATTTGTTTGCTATTTGTTTACAGTAGTATGTGCAAGGTTTGTATAAAAAGAAATTGCCTTTTTATTTATTAGTACACCCATGTAAATGAGGGGATGGCAGCTAGTATTTATTATAATTGAACACTATCCATCCAATGGCGCAAAAAATGACAATGGCTGCCTACTTAGGAATTTAGGAATCCTATTGATCCCATAATTGAAAGCGATATGGATCAATTGCAGATTCATATTCCCTATGTAGGCTCTCAATCGGGTCCTAATATGATGAGGCGTGATTTGGTACAGAGGTTATGGAGTAATCGTAGGAATTAAGCTTGTTTGTATGTTGTATGTGTGTTTGTATCTTTACTGAATTTGCTTGTATATATGTCTTATCTTACATTTAGAAGTAACTGCAGTTTCTTTGCTGTGTTTTTTGTTTGTTTAAGGGTTTAGTGCGGCTGGGTGCTGCGGTTGCGACGAGCGTGGCGCCGAGTGTCGCCGCCCGCCGAGTTGTTTGCACACCCCCCCCCCCCCCTAAAACACCGTACGTTATTTTGAAAACCTTTTCAAACATTGATACCTACTAAACATTTCATATGTTTATTTCACCTTTCCCTGATTCCCTGAGAAACGGTATGCTGTGCTGTGCTCTATATTTTAGGTGTGGTGCCTTGACGTCGCGCCTTAGCTGAGGGGCTCAAGTCTGTCGCAGTGAAGAACTGTGAAAAATTACTTCTTTAGGTAGGTAGCATGTAAGAGACCTTTATTTCTGCGCATGTTTACGACTGAAGTGCCAATAAGCGTGCGCGCTTAAGCTAATTAGTATAAACCTGTAAGTAAATTTCTATAAAATAAATAAAAACTGTTATATAATTGACTTACACTATACGAATTATTTCCCCTATTTGGGTTTTTCAAATTTTTAAGCAAAATACTAAAAAAAAAACTTATTTAGTAACACACGTATCATTCGCGAATAAAAACTCACGCAGACATTGACTTAAAAATAACTTTTTTTTTGGGTTATTTATCTACTACTACTATACTATTTGCGTCCCACTGCTGGGCACAGGCCGCGCGAGACGGTTCGTATACATGTTCGTATACAGCTTGTATACATGGCTCAGAAGTGAGATGGGTCTGTAATTCTTCAGCAAGGTATTATCACCTTTTTTTGAAGAAAAGCACTACCGCACTTCTGTTCCATGCTTGCGGCGTTCTCCCTTCGTGAAAGACGGAATTAAACAGCGTCTGAAGGGCCTTGAGGACTGATTTACAATCCGCCTTCAGGAGTTCGGCTGTAATTCCGTCGTCACCGTCGTACGCGCTGAATTTAATTTCTCGCGCGGAAGTTTTTATCTTTTCGGTAACTCCTAACCCTGAAATATTTATATTGCATGGTATAAAGAGCAATCATAAAGTGCATGAATATGCACTGCAAAAATGCAAGTGACTTTGTTTTATAATAGTACTGAGTGAAAGATAAGAGCGTAAATTTGATACTTTCTGCGTCCAACTTTAAAACAGCTGTAATTTCATAGAAACTTTCCTTTTTACTCCAATTACGAGGAATTTTCCAAAACTCCTTTCATATTGCCCACTTCGGTCTAAGAGAAACCTTACTGCCAAATTTCATGTTTCCAAGCTAGGTTTAAAAGTTTCATACAAATGTTCAGCCCAATTTTTACCCCACTTAAGGGAAATTTTCCAAACATCTTTTCTCAGTGCCCATTTAAGTACGACATAAGAGAAAGCTTTCTGCCAATATTTATGTTTCTAAGGCTAGCGGTTAAGAAGTTTCATACAAACTTTCAACTCCCTTTAAGCCCTTTTAGGGGAATTTCCAGAAGTCCTTTCTTTCTTAGTCACTTACATCTTACATCACAAGAGAAACTTTTCTGCCAAAGTTCATTTTTCTAGGCTTAGCGGTTTAGAAGGTACATACAAACTTTTAACCCCCTTTTTACCCTCATAAAGGGACACTTTCCAAAAATCCTTTGTTAGTGCTCATTTATGTCATAAAAGAAACCATTTTTCCAACTTTCATGTTTCTAGGCCCAATGACTTAAAGTTACATACAAACTTTTAACCCTCTTTTTAATCTTATAAGGAGGCACTTTCCAAAAATACTTTGTTAGTGCTTATTTAAGTATGTCATAAAAAAAAATTGACAAATTTCATGTTTCTAGGCCTAACGGTTTAGAAGTTACATACAAACTTTCAAACCCCTTTTCATTTTATTTCTAAAATTAATTTCTAAAAATACTTACCTATAAGGAGGCACTTTCCAAAAATCCTTTAATCGATCAGTCAGTCAGTACACCATAAATTTAAACAACTAATCGTGCACAGTATTTGTCATCATCCAAATTATAATAAATCAATGGGATACGGATAGCGGTTCACTTGACTAAATTCATTTTAGCTATTTTCTCCCGAGCAAAAGACTACTGCACCGATTTTTATTAATATACATTATACAATGCATATTTTTAAAAGTTAATTTAAGCCAATACAGAAAGAATGGTCGAAATGACTTCACTATCGCTAATAATTATGAAACTTGTAAAAACACCGGTTCATAGCGTGACACTGACACTGCGGAAAGCGTGATTGTACTTTTTACCCGACTGCGTGTATGTATGTATGTTTCTTTTATTCCTTTGTTGTTTCCTTTGATTATGATCGGATCGAATCATAAATCCCTATGTTCAATATCGATATCGACAAACAACACTAGAATATCGATAAAATTATCGACAACGTGTCACATCACATTCATTGTGTACGTATTAGTCTGTCTCCCTCCCCAACCTCAAGCCTTCCTCCGCTAAGCACGATAGAGACAGCTGCAGCTTGGACGGAAAATACCTATGAAAAGAACACAAAAACAACGTTTGGCTGTCCCCTATTTCCTCTTCCAAAACTGGACCAATTTGATTGCAGTTTTTTTTTTTAATTTGTTTGCTGATTGTTTGAACACAACGAAAAATCTGGCATTTTTTTTAGATTTTTGAAGGCTCATATCGTTTTTAATACTTGGTTTATCAAAAAAAAAGGAACCTAGAATTAGTGGTGAATTTTAGGAAAAAAAATAATGTCGATATTTGCTTTATCCAGGGAGAAAACAGGGTACAGCGTTTGTATGGAGAAACAGCCGTTGTGTTTCCTCTTAATTAAAATTGTTGCCACACACATCTAACCGAAACCGTCCTACCTTGCCACAAGTTGCGAGCAACGAAACAAAGAGGAGATGAATCTATTGTGGTGAATTCCGTGTT